>KV014435.1:51417-95330 GCA_001598015.1 Dorcoceras hygrometricum | reverse complement strand
CGATGGGATGGGACTTCGGTCCGCGAGCATGGGGTTCGTATTATTGGGCTCGTTGAAAAGCTGTCGTGCCTTGATATCACACTTCCAGCTGTCTGTTGAAAAGCTGTCGTGCCTTGATATCACACTTCCACATGAGCTGTCTGTGGATGTGCTTCTCCTCTCACTGCCTGCTGCATTCGACCCCTTTGTGGTCAACTTGAACATGAACAAGCTGGCAGCCACCCTTGAAGAGGTGGTTAACATGCTTGTAGTGTTCGAAGGAACCATAAAGAAGGACAAGCCCGTCCTCCTTATGGGCTCTTCTTCCTATGCAAAGAAGGGGCCCAGACGCAAGGGAAAGAAGCGTTCTGCCCCTGCGAAGGAGGAAAAGCCCACCAAGAAGCCAATGGAAAAGGCTTCCAAGCCAAACAAGACTGAGGATGTTTGCCACCACTGCCACAAGCCTGGGCATTGGAGGAGGAAGTGCAAGGAGTATCTCGAGCAGTTGCGAACTGTGAAAGGTATGTTCCATATCGAAATAAATATGTCTCTTAATTCGACTTCTTGGGTACTTGATACCAGATGTGGATCTCATATCTGCAATGATTTGCAGGTGATGACAAGAAGCCGACGTCTTAGAGAGGGTGAGACCCACTTGAGGCTTGGCAATGGAGCAAGAGTTGCTGCAGTAGCTATAGGAGATGTTTATTTATTTCTGTCTTCTGATTTTAAGTTGTTATTGAGAAACGTTTTGTTTGTTCCCGAATTAATAAAGAACATTATTTCTGTTTCTATGCTTGATAGTGATGGATATTCTTGTATGTTTGCTAATTCGATTTGCAATATTTACAAGAATGAATGTTTGATTGGTATTGGGGAACGCGAAAACGATTTATACACCTTAAAATTAAAAGACGTTCCAACTCGCGATGTCGAAACACATACAACAACGATTAAAAGGAAACACGAAGCTTAAACCCAGCACAACTTTGGCACGCTAGGCTAGGTTATATTTCTCTAAGTAGGATGAACAAGTTAGTTAGGAGTGACATGTTTGATCTATCAGACATTAACTCCCTACCGACTTGTGAGTCTTGTCTCAAGGGAAAGATGACTAAGCAACCCTTCAAGGGCAAGGGTGAGCGTGCTCAAGGCCTATTGGATTTGATCCATACTGATGTGTGTGGCCCATTTAGTATTGGTACTATGTACGGTCACACATACTTCATCACCTTTACCGACGATTACTCTAGGTATGGGTACTTGTACTTAATGAAGCACAAGTCTGAATCCTTTGAAAGGTTCAAAGAATTCAAGGCTGAAGTAGAAAATCAATTAGGCAAAAGTATTAAAGCACTTCGATCCGATCGAGGTGGTGAATACTTGAGTGTTGAGTTTAAGGACTATCTGAAAGAGAATGGGATTCTCGCACAGTGGACCCCTCCGGCCACACCACAGCTCAATGGTGTAGCGGAGCGTCATAATCGAACTTTGATGGACATGGTTCGATCTATGATGAGCTTCACTAAGCTTCCTACCTCGTTTTGGGGCTATGCGCTTGAAACGGCGGTAATTTTGTTGAACAATGTCCACACCAAGGCAGTGGATAAGACTCCATATGAGATATGGATGGGCAAGCCACCCAAGTACTCATTCATGAGGATTTGGGGATGTCCTGCTTACGTGAAGCAGACAGTGGGAGATAAGCTGGATACGAGATCCATCTTATGCTACTTCATTGGGTATCCAAAGAATTCCATTGGATACTACTTCTACTATCCAAGTGAAACAAAAGTGTTTGTTTCTAGAAATGCCACCTTTATGGAAAGGGAATTTCTACTTGATAGAAAGGGCAGAATAGTAGAACTCGAAGAGGTTTGAGAACCAACTGAAGTACTAGGTGAATCTCCTGCACCTCCAGAGCCAGTACCAGAAATGGTCGCACCTAGGAGATCCGAAAGGGTTCCTATGGCTCCTGAGAGATATGGTTTTCTCCTTGAAGATGATCAAAGTGATCAAGTTGTTGGATCTGATCCAAGAACTTTCAAGGAGGCAATTTCCGATGCTGATTCTAATTTGTGGCTTGAAGCAATGCAGTTTGAGTTTGACTCAATGCATGCGAACCAAGTTTGGACTCTTGTTAACCCTCCGGAAGGAATTGTTCCTATTGGGTGCAAATGGGTATACAAGAGAAAACTTGGGCCTGATGGTAAGGTAATGAACTACAAGGCACGACTGGTCGCGAAAGGTTACACTCAAAGACAAGGTGTTGACTATGATGAAACCTTCTCGCCAGTCGCAATGTTCAAGTCAATTAGAATCTTGTTAGCCATAGAGCATGGTACGACTATGAGATATGGCAAATGGATGTGAAAACTGCGTTCCTTAATGGAAACATTAAGGAAGAGATCTATATGACGCAGCTTGAGGGTTTCACATCTGTTGGAAGCGAGCATAAGGTATGCAAGCTTCAGAGATCGATCTACGGTCTCAAACAAGCATCGCGAAGTTGGAACCTGAGATTCGATGAAACAATTAAGGAATTTGGTTTCATCAAGAATCCCGAGGAGCCATGTGTATATAAGAAGGTAGTTAAAAGCGCTGTGACATTCCTAGTACTTTATGTTGATGACATTCTACTCATTGGGAATGATGTACGAATGCTGCAATCAACTAAAGTCTGGTTGTCTATTAGATTTTCGATGAAGGACATGGGTGAAGAATCCTATATTCTTGGAATACAGATCTATCGGGATAGATCTAAATGGATGCTCGGACTCACCCAGGCCACCTACATCGATACCATACTTAAGAGGTTCTCTATGGAAGAGTCCAAGAGAGGACACCTACCTATGTGCCATGAGGTCACTCTATCTAAGTCTATGTGTCCGAAGACTGATGAGGAGATAGAGAGTATGACACGTGTGCCATATGCCTCGGCAATAGGTAGTATTATGTATGGCATGATCTCGACTAGACCGGATGTCGCATATGTGAGTGTCACGAGCCTCTACCAGGCCAACCCCAGCCAATTACATTGGAAGGCTGTGAAGGATATTCTTAAGTACTTGCGAAGGATTAAGAATATGTTCATGGTCTATGGGGGTGGTGAACTGAAACTAGAAGGCTACACTGATTCTAGCTTCCAGTGTGACATGGATGATTCAAAGTCAACCTCTGGATTTGTATTCATTCTCAATGGTGGTGCTATCTCTTGGAAGAGTTCCAAGCAAGACACCATCGCGGATTCAACCACTGAGGCTGAGTACATCGCAGCATCATCTGCTGCTAAGGAGGCCGTTTGGATAAGGAATTTCGTCCAAGAGTTGGGCGTCATTCCTAATGGAGTTGGTCCAGTCCCGGTGTACTGCGACAACACGGGTGCCGTTGCGCAAGCAAAGGAGCCTAGGTCTCACCGAAGATCCAAACATATACTGAGGAAATACCACATAATCCGGGATATTGTGGCTAGAGGTGACATAGCAGTTGAGAGAGTCGTCTCTGCGGACAACATTGCTGATCCACTTACGAAACCCTTGCCAGGACCGTTGTTTGAAAAACATCGCGAAACAATGGGACTGCGTCTGATGAGTAGTTGGCTTTAGGGCAAGTGGGAGATTGTTAGAGTAGATGCCCAACTAGCGAACTTGTGGCGTGTGGGTTTATAGACTCTTGTATATGACAGTCTTTATATATGATATTCGCATTTGTTTATGGCATTCTTTATCTTCGTTATGATTATATAATGTTAACAATTGTGTTGGATAAAGACCTAGAATGCACCATAGTGTATGTTAGATGTGATAGTGGGTATGACGGCTATCATGAAACACATCTAATAGTCACTGTGTATTCTGAATTAGTTCCTAGTCGAAATGGGCCGTCAAAATGAGGATAAGGCCGCCCGAGCTCGAGATTAGTATCTGCGATGCGAAGTACCATGTTTCATTGGTAGGGAACATTGTGATGTTCTGAGCATGCAGATAGATAGTAACCTGGTGATCTATCGAACTACCCTCGTTTGAACTTTCCAAGTGGTTACCATTTGTCGAGTGGATAAGTCCGAGGTCTTGGTTGTACTGATTAGTCCTCACGACTCGAAACGTCATTGAGACTCTACGTGATAGGCGTCTCACTTTGACTCGTTTGCCGACTCACTTGGGGTCATTAGGCGGCTGGATTGGGTGAGGTCCCGATGCATGTAGGAGTCGATTCTTCGTTGTCGAGGATTCACCGCTCGCTTACATGCGTGGATATCCTATGCTATCTGAGGGGATAATAGTGTATAAATCTCTGGCCAGAGTACTAGAAGTGTTTTAGGTAAATGGGTTTACCTAGTTACACTCGTGATGTCACTATTCGATCTCCAAGATGTATGCATAGCTATCGGATCTTTAGCGACTCTCGATTTACCAATGGTCGTTGATCTGATCGGGATATATGGATTGAAAGGACCGTACTGTACGCTAACCACGACCAACTGGTTCTTGCAGGCACTATCAGTGATACCTAGGGGATCATGGCGCGATGTTGCTATGCGCTCGCATCATAATATTCAATTTTGGAAACTGAGTCGATCGGTCCGATCTGATCGACGATCGGAGTTATGATGAAACCGCAATGAATTAAACGAACCGAATGTTCACATGGACCTGGATATGACCCAAGTCCATTGGGCCGGTTCAAGCCCATCTACCAACTTAATTTAATTAAGATGACTTAGGGCTTTGATCATTGTAACACAACACCTAAACCTAGCTCTGCAAACCGCCGCCCCCTCCTCTCCCTCATATCGCCGCCGCCGGCCACCACCATCGCCGCCGCCCCTCACCGGAATTTGTTCCGGCCAACTTTTCGAGGAGTTTCCGTCCGTGCTGATCTCGTCAGGCCTTCTAGTGCAGGCTGACAAAGGAACCTTTCTTCCGGTCATGGACTTGATTAGACGTAATCTACCGCCGCCTACCGTGAAGAGCCAGTCTCCCTGTGATTCTGGTTGGAGCCAGGCGCCTGTCGCCAGCAAGGTAACACCCCGAGAAACGCCCTATGAATGGTTTATAGTGCTGTTTGTATTGTATTGAACATTTCCCGGTGCTTATTTTAAACTTTCGCTGCGCCGCCGGGAGACGGGATCCGGATCCGCCACCGCTTCCCAACTTAAGGAAGACAAATCTTGCGGCAACAACAGCCGATAAGCCAAAGGACCAATCTTCTCCACAATCTCATATGGTCCAACATAACGAGGAGCTAACTTTCCCTTGAGACCAAATCTCATAACACTGCGAAAAGGAGAAAATTTCAGGAAAACCAGATCACCAACCTGAAACTTAAAGGTCTACGCCTCTTATTCGCATAACTAGTTTGGCGATCTTGTGCAGCTTTCATTCGCTGGCGAATCAGATCTACCTGATCTCTCATCTGCTGCACAAATTCTGGATAAGACAGCTGCTTCTCCCCCACTTCTTCCCAACACACAGGCGATATGCACTTCCTGCCATACAAAGCTTCAAATGGCGCCATACCAATAGTGACCTGGTAGTTGTTATTGTAGGAAAACTCAACCAAAGGCAACGAATCTTGCCAGCTACCACTAAAATCCATCACAACAGCTCTCAACATATCCTCTAAAATCTGGATAGTCCTATTAGATTGGCCATCTGTCTGGGGATGATACGCTGTGCTCATCGCCAATCTGGTACCCAAAGTTGTTTGCAAGCTCTTCCAAAACCTGGAAGTAAACCTCGGATCACGATCTGAAACGATAGAAACTGGCACACCATGCAATCTCACCACAAAATCTATGTACAGTTTCGCCATCTTCTTCAAAGAATACGTCAAACTGTAGGGAATGAAGTGAGCAGACTTCGACAATCTATCAATAACAACCCACACATCATCACACCCTATTCTGGAATGAGGTAAATGTGTGACGAAGTCCATAGCCACGTGCTCCCAATTCCATTGCGGTACCTCTAAACTCTGTAACAAACTACCAGGTCTCATCCTTTCAGCCTTGACTTGCTCACAATTCAGACAACGGGCTACAAAATCAGCAACACACTCTTCAAATCTGCCCACCAGTAATGCTGCTTCAAGGCATGATACATCTTCCTTGCACCAGGATGGACACTGTGTCTACTACAGTGCGCTTCTCTTAAGATCTCTTCCTTTAAATCAATCAGATTGGCACAACCAACCTGCCACGAAATCTCAAACAACCATCTGACGAGACAGTATAATCCTCTAACTGTCCAGTTCTGACCTTCAGCTTCAACTCATGGATGTGACTTGCTCACAATTCAGACAACGGGCTACAAAATCAGCAACACACTCTTCAAATCTGCCCACCAGTAATGCTGCTTCAAGGCATGATACATCTTCCTTGCACCAGGATGGACACTGTGTCTACTACAGTGCGCTTCTCTTAAGATCTCTTCCTTTAAATCAATCAGATTGGCACAACCAACCTGCCACGAAATCTCAAACAACCATCTGACGAGACAGTATAATCCTCTAACTGTCCAGTTCTGACCTTCAGCTTCAACTCATGGATGGATGGATCGGTCCTCTAAGCTGCTCTAACATTCGCAACAATCTGTGGCTCAACTTGAAAAGAAGACACCATAACATAATCCTCACCTGGGTAAAATCGCGAACAAGTAGTGCTTAGATGCTCATGGACCTTCGAAATCTGCAACGAAGCCAGCATCGCCACTTGAGCCTTTCTGCTCAATGCATTAGCAACTACATTCATCTTCCCAGGCTGATATTGGATCTCACAATCAAAATCCTCTAGCAGCTCCATCCACCTACGCTGTCTCATGCTCAAATCTGACTAAGAAAACAGATACTGAAGGCTCTTTTGGTCTGAATACACCACAAACTGCTCGCCATACAGATAGTGGCGCCAAATCTTCAAGGCAAAAACCACTGCTGCCAACTCTAAATCATGAACTAGGTAACGAGTCTCATGCGGTTTCAACTGACGAGAAGCATACGCAATGACTCGACCATTCTGCATCAACACGCAACCCAATCCATTCAACGAAGCATCCGAACAAACGACAAAACCACCTGAACCAGACGGTAAAGCTAACACAGGTGCAGAAGTTAGCTTCTCTTTGAGCAATAGAAAGTTGTTCTCACACTGCTCAGTCCAAACAAACCTCTTGTATTTCAGAGTCATTGCGTCATCGGCTTAGCTATACTAGAGAATCCCTCTATAAAACGTCTATAATAGCAAGCCAAACCCAAGAAACTACGGATCTCAGCAACATTCTTGGGACGCTCTCAGTTAACTACTGCCTCAACTTTACTGGGATACACGTAGATACCTGCAGCTGAAACAACATGACCCAGAAATACAATTCTGTCTAACCAAAACTCGCACTTAGAATACTTAGCATACAACTGCGAGTCTCGAAGCGTCTGTAGAACCAACTTCAAATGCTATTTGTTATGCATCGGAGTCTTGAAGTACACCAAAATGTCATCGATAAACACAATCACAAACTGATCGATGAACTCTATAAAGACTCGATTCATCAGGTCCATGAAAACTGCAGGGGCATTCGTCAAACCAAAAGGCATAACTAAAAACTCATAGTGCCCGTACCTCGTACGAAACGCAGTCTTCGCAACATCTTGTTCTCGAATGCGCAACTGATGGTACCCCGAAGGCAGATCGATCTTAGAAAACACAGCCAAACCATGAAGTTGATCAAACAGGTCATCGATCCTCGGCAAAGGGTACTTATTCTTCACTGTCGCCTTATTCAATTGCCTAAAGTCGATGCACATCCTCATCGACCCGTCCTTCTTCTTTACAAACAAGATAGGCGCTCCCCACGGAGACATGCTCGACGTAATGAATCCCTTCTCCAGCAAGTCTCTAAGCTGTACCTTAAGCTCCCTCAACTCAGCAGGCGCTAAACGATACGGGGCTCTCGAGATTGGAGCTCTACCTGGTACCAACTCAATGCTGGAGTCTATCTCTCTCTTCGAAGGAAAGCCAGGAATCTCCTCCGGAAACACATTCGGGAAATGGCGAACAACGGGAACATCACTAAGCTCTACGCGTGAAGAAGAAGACGCATCCAAAGCATAGATCATAAATCCAGCGTTCTCCAATGACAACAAGCTAAACATCTCCATCACAGAGACTAAAGGAATCTTCGATCGGGAATATAGGCCATAGAAATCCCACTTCTCGCCAGACTGAGGCCTAAAGCGCACAACTCCATGGAAACAATCCATGGTGGCCCTATATAAAGACAACACATCCATTCCCACTATGAAATCGAAATCCCACATCACAAGCCTAATCAGATTTGCTAATAACACATTCTCACCAAACCTAAGAATGCCATTCAACAAAATCTCTTGGGAGTACAGGCTCGCGCCAATAGGGGTTGCAACAGACACAACATCACATAAAACAATGGTATGCAAACCATGCTCAACCACAAATGCATCAGCAATAAACGAATGGGATGCTCATGTATCAAACAACACACGCCCAGGAAAATCAAAAGCAAGTACCTGCAATCACTCCTGTTGGCGTGCCCTCCGCTTGCTCCCTCCTCATGGCATTCACCGGGGCAAACTGAGGTCCTGAAAACTGGGGCTGAGAATACTGTCCAAACCGCGAAGGACCAGGCTTCTGAAACGGCCTAAACTGAGGCTCTCCCAACCTCTGCTCCTGAACAGGAAAAGAACGACCTCTAGACGATCCACCTCGACCCTGCGGTGGGGCGGCGGTATGCTGAGATCCATACAAAGGACACACTCTCGCAAAGTGCCCATACTGTCCGCAGACGTTACACGAACCTTGCACACCTACACACTGCGCTGTAGGATGCCTTCCTCCACACTGGCCACAAAACTCAACTTGAAACTACTGCCACTACTAGAACTACCCGAGCCAGAAGAACTAGAACCAGACTTCTTCTTGAACTGACGACCACGAGGTCTAAACCTATGGGGTCCAGACTGTTGGGCTACCTGATGCTGGGGTGGCTGGGATGACTGCACAGACTGGGAAGGTTGCACCCCCGAAACCATGGGACGGTTACCTTGCACCACTTGCGGCCTAACACGAGACCTACGGTTCTGCAGTCCTTCCTCAATATCCATAGCCTTGTCCACCACATCCGCATAACTCGTCAGTGAACCCGCCAACACCAAAGAATACAACTCCTCATTCAGTCCTTCCAAGAACTTATTCCTCTTTTCCCTTTCACGGCCAGAAACATGTGGAACATATGCAAGAAGAGAAGAAAACATCCGGGCATACTCTCCCATGGACATAGATCCCTGCACCAGGCTATCAAACTCGCGCTCCCTGGCGTTAACATAGGACTCAGGGACATACTCATGTCGAAAGGCAATACAAAAACTGTTCCACGAAATCCCTACACCAGTCTCCTCTAGCGCACAAGAAGCACCTCTCCACCAACTCTCGGCACCTCTCCTCAACTGAAACGTAGCCAAACTCAGCCTACGCTCGTCGTCATTCCTGACACGGTCGAACAACCCGGTAATGTGCTGCAACCAGGACTCCGCATCGGAACTAGGCTCATCCCCGTTAAACGTCTGAGGATTCATCCGTTGAAACCTCGCCATTACCAGTTCCATGTCGTCCACACGGGCTACCAGCTCATCTACTTCAATCTCAACCTGTCTATCACGACCACGATGAGGAACACTATGCTGCACTTCCTCGTTCTGACCTTTGGACTCTTCCTGAAACTGCCCTCTACCTCTACCCCTACGTCTAGGCGGCATATACGAAGGCACTAAGAGGGTAAGGTCACACAGCAACAATTATCACATAGCAATTATGCCACATATTCAAGCACATGAAATAAGCAACACTGTGCCTAGACTCAAGTGTGATCAAAAGAAATCGAGTTTATCCCATCTTAAGCTCTGATACCAAAAATGTCAGGCCTCGTGCTCAACTCAGAGTTAAACCACGCAATAACAATAGCGGAAGCAATAAAATAGTGGTTAAAATTTTCGCTTTTGGCCTGACTGAAAGATAACATAATTTAAAATACTCCAATACTCAAAATATCCCAGTTTATAATAACACAGCACAACAGTACAACATGCATCAAGCACCAAGCAACAACACTACAACTGAATACAAAAGAGCACAGAGCATCCCCCGGCTAACAGTACTGATACATATATGCTATACGCTAATTCGGACACTCTAACCACCTCCTGGGGCACCTCGAGCTGGGTCAACTTCACGACCAGCTGAGTAACCATGATAACCTGAAAACACACACAGACAAACAAAATCAGCCCCAGAGGGACACGGGGTCAAACCCGAGTACGGAGAGCAACTGAAACACAGCATAAGACAGCAACAGATAATATCCAATGCTATGCATGAGATGAGGCTACAACCGAAGGCAGAGAGCCAAATTAATCTCAAGAAAAGATCAATGACATCAATAGATCAACTGAGCAATGGTGGCCACGGGGTGTGTGAGTATATGGGAGCTACCCACTTGTCTCAACACATGATACCAGATGCAAAACATAGCTCAACCTGCTGTTGCCCAACTCATGAGGTGTGGGAGCTACCCACTCCGCTCATAGTGGCTAACAGATCCCAGCAGGGAGATGAGGATGACGGGAGTTACCCGCTCGGCTGCAGATGCAAACAGATAAACAACAAGCAAACACAAAGCATACACTGCACCACAAAAAAGCAAGCAATTACACATATCCATGCCAAAATCCAACGCTGTAAAAACAAGCTCACATCCCGTACCTCAGCTCTGAGCTATAATTACAACAACGAAGTCCTGAGCAACACGGATCCGAGAACCTGATAAACAACAACACACAAAATCTCAGGGACAGTAGCACAGAAACTGTGATTAGGAGCTACGAGCTCAACCAAATCTGTCCTACCCTTCTAACACAACAGAAGGCTCTAAACAAGCACAAGGTAGGATCTTTACACTTACCCAACGAGCTACCTGAACGGCAGAAGAAAATCGGACGCTTATGCTAACAGACTACACAAGGGAGATGTCTCACAATCTCACCAAGCTTCACACAAGCTTCCAAAAGCTGTACCAAACGAAGCGTCTTAGCAAGAGGAGTCCAGCGCTACCACTCTTATTTCAATCAGAGCTGTCTACCGTCGGCAATCGGAGAAGATAAGGTTCGATGAACAGTAGCTAGGGTATCGCGTCAGGAATCGCTATCGGGAAATATTCTAAGTGTCGAAGCTGAAAATAAATAATGAAGGAAAAGTCCTCTATTTAAAAGTTAAATCTGCTCAAATCTGAAGAATAGAACCCATCGACACTTAAGTCTCAAAGCTGATTTCCCACTCTGATCTGAATCTCACATCAGATCTGGCTCTACGCCAAAACAGATCCCGACTTAACCCAAACGACATCGCACAATCCATACTCGCATCTGGACACGTCACCCGCTACTCAAATCTGAAATGCTAAACACATCGCATCGCAACACTCAGATCCTATCGAAATCTGAGACCAACGCTACTCACAGCTGAGTCTCGCACGCTAAACCAAACGCCATCGTTCCAACTAATCCAAATGATGTAGTTTAGCTACTCGCTACAGAAACACGCTAGCACGCCTGTGATATCAGATTCCTTCGCCAAAACTGAACGCGATCACCCAGCGCTGACCAACGCCCACATCTGATCAGATCTCACAGAAATTCTCCAACTCTCCAGATCTGTTTCAAGGACTTAAACGGACTCGATAACTAAGCCAAGCATACCAGCTCAAAGCTGTATCATCTCAGATCTGTTCAAGCCAAATCTTGTCTATGTTAAACCCGATTAATTGACTCAATTAATCTTATAAACTCTCGGGTCTCACATGAGTAGTGCGCATAACCAGTCAAAGCTGACCAGATCTGACACTGTAGCAGACCAGATCGGAAGCGAGCGGGAAAAGACAAGAAAAGCTGATTATAACAGATCAGATGTGAAGAGAAGATCAGCTCAGAGATAAGCTAATAAGAGCAAAATCAGATCTGAGATCAACTGAAGCTGAACAAAGGAATCAGATGTGAGATGATATACAAACAGATCTGAATAAAGTCTGTATCAGATCTGAAGGATTAAAGCAGACGGATGAATCAGTTTGAATAAGGAAATTCAAACTGATTTATTGTCTTTTTAGGTACAGTGCTAACATGCTAAAAGTCAATAAAGCCTGCAGAAGCATTAAATACAATGGACACAAGGTAAAACTTGTCAGAAGACTTTTCCAACGGGAAGAATCTTGTAATAAAACGGATTGATTTGCACAAAGGCTTTATATATCAAAGAGAGACAGAGATATAAGATGATGGATAACGGGAAGATAAACCAGAAGCGAAGCTGTCAACAATAAAAAATAGAGGAGCTTATTGTAACAGTTGACAGCTGAGCTAAATTCAGCATTGAAGAAGCTCTTCCCAGTTGTGTGAGATTTTATATTCGAGAGTTGAGCTTACATAGTAAAATCACATACACAGAGATTTAGTCACATATATAAGAGAGATGTGCGAAACAGAATAGTGAGTGAATCAAAAACCAAACTCCAAATCTGTCTTGACACGAAGACGTTAAACTTAGTGTTTGTAATCTTTGAACGGAGACATTAAAGAAGTTCATAGAGTTGGATGAACACAGCCTGCGGCCTGGTGTAAAGTCTAGGAGTTTAGATGTGGGCAGTAGATTAGTCCCAAATCTGATCGGGTCTGCGGATCAAATCTTCTAGTGGATGCCTTCCAGACTTGGGAGAAGGGGAGACGTAGGATTTGAGATCCAAACTTCCAGAAACAAATCAGTGTTTGTTTACTTACAGCTTTACGCATCAACAACATTCTACATAGCATATTTCGTGAAATATGTTGATTGAGCTTTCGGTTTTCAGACCAGTTCGGGTTGTTTTCCGTAGGATTTTAATCATATCCAATCTGTTTCTCGTTGCACAATCTTTCAAGAACAATGAGCTATTGCAGCTCAGTTTTTATCAGACCAGATCTGAGCGGTCTGGAACCATCCTAAAGGTGTTTCCCCTCCCGAAATCGTGCTGTTTTCCAATTAGATTTTAAATAGGCATGGCTTTTGTTGTTTATTCGATCCTAAATAGTGGTATCAGAGCAAGGTTGTTCTTCAAAGTGCATTTTAAATCGAAAATTTTTAAGGTTTTAAAATGTTTGAAGCTCTGATTGTGTTTTCAATGTTTTTATCTTGCGAAAGCTCTCTGTGATACAAAATCATTTTAAGAATTTTTAAACCTCATTTTATAAAGATAGGGGGAGTAATGTTCATTGAATTGCAGAGCAGTTTCTTGAAAGGAAAGTGCAGCGATATCTCTTCTGACGAGCTGATAGACAGCGCGAGATCTGTGGATGCCAAGATCTCTGGTTTTGCATGAGCTAAAACTTAGAGAAAAATGGAAGGGATTCTGTAAATTGAATCCTCTATTACTCCTCTGATCTGAGTAGATGAGAACTTTTGCAGTAGCACAGAATCTGGTTTATTAAAAACTCATATCATTCATGCTTTTCTGAAAACTGTCTTCTCAAAATTATTATCTTTCCGAAAATAAAATTTCCATATGCTTTGTTGAGGGGGAGATTTGTTTTAACTAAAGTGGAGACAAGATTTCAAGCCTTTTTTGATTCCCACAAAAAGGGGGAGAAATATTTCAAACCATAAACATTCGTGCATATATTTTATTCAGGCTTTGTGTAAATCGAAAAGGGGGAGATTGTTGGATCTGTGTTTACAGATCAGAATCTGAATTTTGAAATACACAAAAACCTGCTGATTATTTACTAATAGGTTTAATTGAGATGTGCAGGCTGACATAGAGACGAATCAGCTGAGCAGCATTGAGCTGAACCAGATCTGATACTAAAGCTGAACCAGATATGAGTAGAGAGCCGTGGTAGCATACCAAGATTGTTGAAGATGAAGACTGTACAGTTAGCTCAGCTGAGTTGCAAAGTATAGAATAGAAAAATGTGATTTCGGAGGCCTAAACGAAGGAATTTGGCCAAAAAGAAGCTCAGTCACGGCGTAGACGTGTGTCTTGCTCGTTGGACCGTTTCGGAGAGGATAGCTCTGAACTTGATCTGAGTAGTGCGCATAACCAGTCAAATCTGACTAGATCTGACACTGTAGCAGACCAGATCGGAAGTGAGCGGGAAAAGACAAGAAGAGCTGATTATAACAGATCAGATGTGAAGAGAAGATCAGCTCAGAGATAAGCTAAGAAGAGAAAAATCATATCTAAGATCAACTGAAGCAGAACAAAGGAATTAGATGTGAGATGATATACAAACAGATCTGAATAAAGTCTGTATCAGATCTGATGGATTAAAGCAAACGGATGAATCAGTTTGAATAAGGAAATTCAAACTGATGTATTGTCTTTTCAGGTACGGTTCTCACATGCTAAATGTCAATAAAGCCTACAGAAGCGTTAAATACAAAGGACAGAAGGTACAACTTGTCAGAAGACTATTCCAACGGGAAGAAACTTGTGTCCAACGGATTGATTTGCACAAAGGCATTATATATCAAAGAGAGACAGAGATAGAAGATGATGGAGAACAGGAAGATAAACCAGAAGCGAAGCTGTCAACAATAAAAAACAGAGGAGCTTATTGTAACAGTTGACAGCTGAGCTAAATTCAGCTTTGAAGAAGCTCTTCCCAGTTGTGTGAGATTTATATTCGAGAGATGAGCTTACACTGTAAATCTCACACACACAGAGATTCACTCACATATATAAGAGAGATGTGCAAAACAGAATAGTGAGTGAATCACAAACCAAACTCCAAATCTATCTTGACACGAAGACGTTAAACTTAGTGTTTGTAATCTTTGAACATAGACATTAAAGAAGTTCATGGAGTTGGATGAACACAGCCTGCGAGCTGGTGTAAAGTCTAGGAGTTTAGATGTGGGCAGTAGATAAGTCTGAAATCTGATCGGGTCTGCGGATCAAATCTTATAGTGGATGCCTTACATATTTGGAATAAGTGGAGACGTAGGATTTGAGATCCGAACTTCCGAAAAAAAATCAGTGTTTGATTAATTACAGCTTTACGCGTTAACAGCATTCTGCATAGCATATTCCGTGAAATATGTTGATTGAGCTTTCGGTTTTCAGACCAGTTCGGGTTGTTTTCCGCATGATTTTAATCATATCCGATCTGTTTCTCGGTGCACAATCTTTCAAGAACAATGAGCTATTGCAAATCAGATTTTATTAGACCAGATCTGAGCACCTCTCAGATCTGGAACCAGCTTAAAAGGTGTTTTCCCCTCCCGAAACCGTGCTGTTTTCCAATTAGATTTTAAATAGGCATGGTTTTTGTGTCTATTTGATCCTAACAAGTGGTATCAGAGCAAGGTTATTCTAGAAAGTACATTTTAAATCGAAAATTTTCAAGGTTTTAAAATGTTTACAGCTCTGATTGTGTTTTCAAATATGTTTTTTCAGTTTCTCGAAAGGAAAATGCAGCGATATCTCTTCTGACGAGCTGACAGATTGCACGAGATCTGTGGACGCCAAGATCCCTGGTTTTACTTGAGCCCAAACTTAGAGAAAAATGGAAGGGATTCTGTAAATTGAATCCTCTATTACTCCTCTGATCTGAGCAGATGAGAACTTTCGCAGTAGCACAGAATCTGGTTTTTCCAAAAATCATATCATTCATGCTTTCTAAAAATTGTCTTCTCAAAATTATTTTCTTTTCGAAAATAAAATTTCCCCATGCTCTATTGAGGGGGAGTTTGTTTAACTAAAGGGGGAGACAAGATTTCAAGCCCTTTTTGATTCCCACAAAAAGGAGGAGAAATATTTCAAACCATAAACATTCGTGCATATGTTTATTCAGGTTTTGTGTAAATCCAAAAGGGGGAGATTGTTGGATATGTGTTTACAGATCAGATCTGAATTTTGAAATACACAAAACCTGTTGATTATTTACTAACAGTTTAATTGAGATGTGCAGGTCTGAAATAGAGATGAATCAGCTGAGCAGCAGTGAGCTGAACCAGATCTGATGCTCAAGCTGAACCAGATCTGAGTAGAGAGCAGCGGTAGCAGACCAAGATTGTCGAAAATGAATACTGTACAGTTAGCTTAGCTGAGTTGCGAAGTACAGAATAGAAAAACGTGATTTTGCAGGCCGAAACGAAGGAATTTGGCCAAAAGCAGCTCAGTAACGGCATAGTCGTGAATTTTGATCATTGGACCGTTTCGAAGGGCCAGATCTGAGTAGTGCGCATAACCAGTCAAAGCTGACCAGATCTGAAACTGTAGCAGACCAGATCGAAAGCGAGCGAGAAAATACAAGAAGAGCTGATTATAACAGATTAGGTGTGAAGAGAAGATCAGCTCAGAGATAAGCTAAGAAGAGCAAAATCAGATCTGAAATCAACTGAAGCAGAACAAAGGAATCAGATGTGAGATGATATACAAACAGATCTGAATAATGTCTGGATTAGATCTGAAGGATTAAAGAGGATGGATGAATCAGTTTGAATAAGGAAATTCAAACTGATGTATTGTCTTTTTCAGGTACAGTGCTCATAGGCTAAAAGTCAATAAAGCCTGCAGAAGCATTAAATACAAAGGACACAAGGTACAACTTGTCACAAGACTTTTCCAACGGGAAGAAACTTGTGTCCAACGGATTGATTTGCACAAAGTCTTTATATATCAAAGAGAAACAGAGATAGAATATGATGGATAACGGGAATAAACCAGAAGCGAAGATGTCAACAATAAAAAACAGAGGAGCTTATTGTAACAGTTGACAGCTAAGCTAAATTCAGCTTTGAAGAAGCTCTCCCAGTTGTGTGAGATTTTATATTCGAGAGTTGAGCTTACACTATAAATCTCATACACAGAGAGATTCTGTAACGCCAGATATTATTAGAGACGCAATTAGAAAGATATAAGATTTGAGAGATGAAATTGAAATGCTACTTTATTCAACTTTTACTTCGGTTGAATTTCAGATTTGAGAATGCAATTGCAGGAGCTGTTTGGTCGATCCTTACAAGTCAATTGAATCCTTCTTTTTAAATAAAATGGTTCGGTTTTATAGCATCAGATTTCACTTTAAAATGGAGTAGCACTTTTAAAAAGATTCTGACATATTGATTAAACGTGTTTCTTCCTTAGGCATTTTAAATCATATATATAGGATGTTAGCCACATCATGCATCATCATTTTCAACCAAAAAACTTTCCAAAAAGCAAACGGTGCTCTCCGTGAAGAAAACCGAGCAAAAACTTTCGAAGCTTTTCGAAGGAGACGAACGTTGTGTACGTAATTCGCCAGATTTCATCTGTAATTGTGTTACAGAATACAGGCAAGTAAACTCTTTTCTTGCTACATTCATGAAAGCATATATTCAGTTCTGTATGCATGTTTTTAGTGGGTTTTAAAGGTTTGATAATTTTCTACGGCTGGTCTTCAAACAAAAGAAAAGTTCATGCTCTGTTTTTATGATGAAGTACGGGTTTACTGTGATTTTGATCCAGAAATATGTTAGGAAATTGTTTAATGATGTTCATCCAGTAGTTTCTTGAGAATTCTAAAAGATTTTCTTCGAAGTAGCTTATTCGATTGATTCCAGAAATTTCTTGAGATATTTTTATTTCTTCAGACTGAGGTTTCCTTCGTTGTTTACATTCGTTCAAAGGATTAAGTTTGGAATCTGGTTCTTAAACCAAAAGCTGAATTTCCATATTGGACAGATCCTAAGTTAGAGTGCTATTTCTATGTTATTTAAAGTTCAGATCCGAGTTTTTGTTCTAAATCTGAATTTGGTCAAAATCTGTTTTATTGACCATATCAAATCTGAGTTGACCAATAGGCCAAATCTGAATACCTTCTTCTTCGTTGAGATGTTTACGTATAATTAAGATTTCACCTTTTTATCATTCCACTTTTCTTCGGTAGATACAGAAATTACAGATTTGAATTTCTTGTTCATTTCTGCTTCAATTCGAAAGATTAATCCGATTCATTCGAATAGATTCGAGTGACTTTATTCAGTTTTCATTTTCGAAAGTATTACAAAGAATCCTCAAAGTGTTCCAGAACATCATCAGAAGTATAAAACTAGTAAACCGTACCAGAATGAAAAGAAAAACAGATTTACGAAAGAAAGAAAGAGCAGAAAGAAATGTTTACAGAAAAGTTTTATAGATTATGGTCTAGACAACAGATGGTCACAGGAGAGGGTGAGGACGCTGGCTGATGAACCAGTGTGCCCCTTTCAACTACGGAAGGGATTAAGATATGGTCGACGGACTGTATACCCTTTATATGCGATAGATGGGTTTTGTACCCATCTCTCTAACTTAGATACATAGTTTGATCAAACGACTGACCTTATGTACAGGTGTTTAGCATAATTACCAGAAAAGAAAGAATAGAGCTCAGTGTGATTTTAATCACTAAGCTTAAAGAAAATGATTTCATAACGTATATGTTTATGCTTTCATTCCATACAGATTTCACAGTTCATGTTATTTAGCTTACTTATTCTTAAGCTATTCAGATTCAGATTCCAGTAAAGTAACAGATATCGTTTGCATGTGTTATATTTTTTCGATATTCCAGATCTCCCCTGCTGAGCTCCTAGGCTCACTAGTTTTCATTGAGTGCAGGTAATGAGCATTAGGAGCTGGATGGTGATGAGCTGATCGGAAAGATGTGTTTATCGTGGATCTGTTTTTGTTTTTGTTTTTATTCAGTTTCAGATTTTGATGTACAAAACTTTAGGTATAGTTTTGTATTATGACAGATTTCGAGTTTCTTTATTTTGTTGAAATCTGTTCTAGAATTATTTCTTAAAGAATTATCCAGTTACGATATTTCAAAGACCAGATCTGTTTTAGTTCCGCGCCTTTTTATTTGTTCAGATCTGTTTTCCAGTTATCGCATATGATTTGCGTATAATTTCATTTTAGCCCAGAAATTAGTAGCGAACTGTAATTGTAAACAAGATTGAAATTTTTGTGCTTTTCAATTTGAACCCCAAAGTTCTTAATTTAGTTTAAGAAAATTTCAGCACTCACATATATAAGAGAGATGTACGAAACAGAATAGTGAGTGAATCACAAACCAAACTCCAAATATGTCTTAACACGACGACGTTAAACTTAGTGTTTGTAGTCTTTGAACAGAGACGTTAAAGAAGTTCATAGAGTTGGATGAACACAGCCTGCGAGCTGGTGTAAAGTCTAGGAGTTCAGATGTGGGCTGTAGATAAGTCCCAAATCTGATCGGGTCTGTAGATCAAATCTGTAGTGGATGCCTTCAAGATTTGGACGAAGGGGAGACGTAGGATTTGAGATCCGAACTTCAAAAAACAAATCAGTGTTTGTTTACTTACAGCTTTATGCGTCAACAGCATTCTGCATAGCATATTTCGTGAAATCTGTTGATGGAGCTTTCGTTTTTTAGACCAGTTCGAGTTGTTTTTCGCATGATTTTAATCATATCCGATCTATTTCTCGGTGCACAATGTTTCAAGAACAATGAGCTATTGCAGCTCAGTTTTTATCATACCAGATCTGAGCACCGCTCAGATCTGGAACCAGCTTAAAGGTGTTTTCCCCTCCAGAAACCGTGTTGTTTTCCAATTATATTTTAAATAGACATGGTTTTTGTTGTCTATTCGATCCTAACAAGTGGTATCAGAGCAAGGTTGTTCTTTAAAGTGCATTTTAAATCGAAAATTTTTAAGGTTTTAAAATGTTTGCAGCTCTGATTGTGTTTTCAAATCTATTTTTATCTTGCGAAAGCTCTCTGTACTACAAAATCATTTTAAGAGTTTTGTTAAAACTCTTTTTATAATGATAGGGGGAGTAATGTTCATTGAATTGCAGAGAAATTTCTCGAAAGGAAAGTGCAGCGATATCTCTTCTGACGAGCTGACAGAATGCAGGACGCCAAGATCTCTGGTTTTACTTGAGCTAAAACTTAGAGAAAAGTGGAAGGGATTCTGTAAATTGAATCCTCTATTACTCCTCTGATCTGAGTAGCTGAGAACTTTCGCAGTAGCACAGAATCTGATTTTTCAAAACTCATATCATTCGTGCTTTTCTGAAAACTGTCTTCTCAAAATTATTTCTCTTCGAAAATAAAATTACCCCATGCTTTGTTGAGGGGGAGTTTTGTTTTAACTAAAGGGGGAGACAAGATTTCAATCCCTTTTTGATTCCCACAAAAATAGGGAGAAATATTTCAAACCATACACATTCGTGCATATGTTTATTCAGGTTTTGTGTAAATCAAAAAGGGGAAGATTTTTGGATCTGTGTTTACATATCAGTATCTGACACAAAACCTGCTGATTATTTACTAATAGTTTAATTGAGATGTGCAGGTCAGACATAGAGATGAATCAGCTGAGCAGCAGTGAGCTACACCAGATCTGATACTAAAGCTGAACTAGATCTGAGTAGAGAGCAGCTGGAGCATACCGAGATTGTCGAAGATGAAGACTATACATTTAGCTTAGCTGAGTTGCAAAGTACAGAATAGAAAAACGCAATTTCGGATGCCTAAACGAAGGAATTTGGCCAAAAAGCAGCTCAGTCACGGCATATTCGTGTGTCTTGCTCGTTGGATCGTTTCGATGGGGGTAGCACTGAACCAGATCTGAGTAGTGCGCATAACCAGTCAAAGCTAACCAGATGTAACACTGTAGCAGACCAGATCGAAAGCGAGCAGGAAAAGACCAGAAGAGCTGATTATAACATATAAAAGGTGAAAATAAGATCAGCTCAGAGCTGGATCAGATGTGAAGAGAAGATCAGTTCCGAGCTGGATAAGCTAAGAAGAGCAAAATCAGATCTGAGATCAACTGAAGCAGAACAAAGGAATCAGATGTGAGCTGATATACAAACAGATATGAATAAAGTCTGTATCAGATCTGAAGGATTAAAGTAGACAGATGAATCAATTTGAATAAGGAAATTCAAACCGATGTATTGTCTTTTCAGGTACAGTGCTCACATGCTAAAAGTCAATAAATCCTGCAGAAGCATTAAATACAAAAGACACAAGGTACAACTTGTCAGAAGACTTTTCCAATGGGAAGAAACTTGTATCCAACGTATTGATGTGCACAAAGGATTTATATATCAAAGAGAGACAGAGATAGAACATGATGGAGAACGGGAAGATAAACCAGAAGCGAAGCTGTGAACAATAAAAAAATAGAGGAGCTTATTGTAACAATTGACAGCTGAGCTAAATCAGCTTTGAAGAAGCTCTTCCCAGTTGTGTGTGATTTTTTATATTCGAGATTTGAGCTTACACTGTAAATCTCACACACACAGAGATTCACTCACATATATAAGAGAGATGTGCGAAACAGAATAGTGAGTGAATCACAAACCAAACTCCAAATCTGTCTTGACACGAAGACGTTAAACTTAGTGTTTGTAATCTTTGAACAGAGACATTAAAGAAGTTCATAGAGTTGTATGAACACAGCCTGCGAGCTGGTGTAAAGTCTTGGAGTTCAGATGTGGGCAGTAGATAAGTCCCAATTCTAATCGGGTCTGCGGATCAAATATTATAGTGTATTCCTTCCAGATTTTGAAGAAGGGGAGACGTAGGATTTGAGATCCGAACTTCCAGAAACAAATCAGTGTTTGTTTACTTACAGTTTTACGCGTTAACAGCATCTGCATAGCATATTTCGTGAAATCTGTTGATTGAGCTTTCGGTTTTCAGACCAGTTCGGGTTGTTTTCCGTATGAGTTTAATCATATCCGATCTGTTTCTCGTTGCACAATATTTCAAGAACAATGAGCTATTGCAGCTAACTTTTTATCAGACCAGATCTGAGCACCGCTCAGATCTAGAACCAGCTTAAAGGTGTTTACCTCTCCCGAAACCGTTCTGTTTTCCAATTAGATTTTAAATAGGCATGGTTTTTGTTGTCTATTCGATCCTAACAAGTGGTATCGGAGCAAGGTTGTTTTTGAAAGTGCATTTTAAATCGAAAATTATTAAGGTTTTAAAATGTTTGCATCTCTGATTGTGTTTTCAAATCTGTTTTTATCTTGCGAAAGCTCTCTGTGCTAAAAAATCATTTTAAGAGTTTTTAAAACTCATTTAATAAAGATACGGGGAGTAATTTTTATTGAATTGCAGAGAAGTTTCTCGAAAGGAAAGTACAGCGATATCTCTTCTGACGAGCTGACAGATTGCGCAAGATCTGTAGACGCCAAGATCTGAGCAGATGAGAACTTTCGCAGTAGCACAGAATCTGGTTTTTTTTCAAAACTCATATCATTCATGCTTTTCTGAAAACTGTCTTCTCAAAATTATTTTCTTTTCGAAAATAAAATTACCCCATGCTCTATTGAAGGGGAGTTTTTTTTAACTAAAGTTGAGACAAGATTTCAAGCACTTTTTGATTCCCACAAAAAGGGGGAGAAATATTTCAAACCATAAATATTCGTGCATACGTTTATTCAGGTTTTGTGTAAATAAAAAAGGTGGAGATTGTTGGATCTGTGTTTACAGATCAGAATCTGACACAAAACCTGCTGATTATTTACTAAAAGTTTAATTGCGATGTGCAGGTCTGACATAGAGACGAATCAGCTGAGCAGCAGTGAGCTGAACCAGATCTGATACTAAAGCTGAACCAGATCTGAGTAGAGAGCAGCGGTAGCATACCAAGATTGTCGAAGATGAAGACTGTGTTGTCGACAATGGCGGATCCGGATCCCGTTTCTCGGAGGCACAGCGGAAGTTAAAAATTTGCCCCAAGATAGGTTCAATACATTAAAACAATAACGATAAACATACATAGGATGTTTGAATCGTTACCTTGCTGGCGTCAAGGCGCCTGGCTCCAACCAGATTCACAGGGAATTCTGGCTCTTGAATTGTAGGCGGCGGTAGATCGTCTAATCTGATCCACGACCGGAATTACGATTCCTTTGTCAGTCTGCACTAGAAGATCTGACAAATTCACCACGGACGGAATCTCCTCAGCGCGGTGGCCGGAACAAGTCCGGCGAAGAGGCGGCGGCGCGTGGGTGGCTGACGGCGGCGCGTGGGTTCGGCCGAGAGGAGAGGAGGTGGGAGGCTGTTTTGGAGCTAGGGTTTAATGAGTGATCAAGTGTAGTTATTAATGCCCTAAGTCTTTAATTTATAGACTTGTAGTGGGCTTGGTCCGGCCCATCTAGACTTGGGTCAGGCTCAAGTCCATATGAACATCCGGTTCAATTAAATTACCACGGTTTCATCATAACTCCGATCGACGATCAGATTGGACCGATCGACTCAGTTTCCAAAACTGAATATTATGATGTGAAAAACAATTTTTCAGATATCCTAGACCAAAATTACAGTTTAGCCCCTCAACTTTGGGAAATCGCAATTTGACCCATGTTGACTTTTATAAAGTCGCACTCCCTAAAATCCTCCTCCTATGCTCAACACGTTGAGCTCAGTTTCCGTGCAGGAATCATGAATCCAGTACTTGTGTGACCCTCAATGGTTCAGGGATACAGCTAGCCGTGGGCCCACAACCATTGTGACTCCGAAATCACAATTTCGGACTTGCCCATCGGATCATGGTAAAGCGCCTAGCAACATCGCCCCATGATCCCCTAGGTATCATTGATAGTTCCTGCAAGAACCAGTTGGTCGTGGTTAGCGTACAGTACGGTCCTTTCAACACATATATCCCGATCAGATCAACGACCATTGGTAAATCGAGAGTCACTAAAGATCCGATAACTATGCATACATCTTGGAGATCGAATAGTGACATCGCGAGTGTAACTAGGTAAACCCATTTACCTAAAACACATCCAGTACTCTGGACAGAGATTTATACACTATTATCCCCTCAGATAGCATAGGATATCCACGCATGAGAGCGAGCGGTGAATCCTCGACAACGAAGCATCGACTCCTACATGCATCGGGACCTCACCCAATCCCACCGCCTAATGACCCCAAGTGAGTCGGCAAACGGGTCAAAGTGAGGCGCCAATCATGTAGAGTCTCAATGGCATTTCGAGTAGTGAGGACTAATCAGTACAACCAAGACCTCGGACTTATCAACTCGATAAATGGTAATCACTTGGAAAGTCCGAACGAGGGTAGTTCGATAGATCACCAGGTCACAATCCATCTGCATGCTCAGAACATCACAATGTTCCCTACCAATGAAACATGGTACATCACATCGCAGATGCTAGTCTCAAGCTCGGGCTGCCTTATCCTCATTTTGACGGCCCAATCGACTAGGAACGAGTTCAGAATGCACAGTGACTATTAGATGTGTTTCATGATAGCCATCATATCCACTATCACATCTAACATACACTATGGTGCATTCTAGGTCTTTATCCAACACAATTGTTAACATTATAATCATAATGAAAATAAAGAATGCCATAAAGAAATGCGATTACCATATATAAATATTGTTGTACACAAGAGTCAATAAAACCCACACGCCACAAGTTGGCTAGTTGGGCATCTACTCTAACAATCTCCCACTTGCCCTATAGCCAACTACTCATCAGACGCAGTCCCATTGTTTCGTGATGTTTTTCAAACAACGGTCCTGGCAAGGGCTTTGTAAGTGGATCAGCAATGTTGTCTGCAGAGGCGACCCTCTCAACTGCTATGTCACCTCTAGCCACAATATCCCGGATTATGTGGTATTTCCTCAGTATATGTTTGGATCTTTGGTGAGACCTAGGCTCCTTTGCTTGTGAAACGGCACCCGTGTTGTCGCAGTACACCGGGACTGGACCAACTCCATCAGGGATTACGCCCAACTCTTGGACGAAATTCCTTATCCAAACCGCCTCCTTAGCAGCAGCTGATGCTGCGATGTACTCAGCCTCAGTGGTTGAATCCGCGATGGTGTCTTGCTTGGAACTCTTCAAAGAGACAGCACGACCATTGAGCATGAATACAAATCCAGAGGTTGACTTTGAATCATCCACGTCACATTGGAAACTAGAATCACTGTAGCCTTCCAATTTCAGTTCACCACCCCCATAGACCATGAACATATTCTTAGTCCTTCGCAAGTACTTAAGAATATCTTTCACAGCCTTCCAATGAAATTGGCCGGGGTTGGCCTGGTAGCGGCTCATGACACTCAGAGCATATGCGACATCCGGTCTAGTTGAGATCATGCCATACATAATACTACCTATTGCCGAGGCATATGGCACACGTGTCATACTCTCTATCTCTTCATCAGTCTTTGGACACATAGACTTAGATAGAGTGACCCCGTGGCTCATAAGTAGGTGTCCACTCTTGGACTCTTCCATAGAGAACCTCTTAAGTATGATATCGATGTAGGTGGCTTGGGTGAGTCCGAGCATCCTTTTCGATCTATCCCGATAGATCTGTATTCCAAGAATATAGGACGCTTCACCCATGTCCTTCATCGAGAATCTACTAGACAACCATACTTTAGTTGACTGCAACATCCCTACATCATTCCTGTCAGGCCCCGTGCTAATTACTAACAACTAACACGTAATAAGCGCATAAACACGGAAGCTTAAAATCAGGGCTTAAAAATTTTTCAAAATACAATGGCCTGAACTTCAAATCATTCATTCAAAATATTCGATAATCAAAATAGAAGTTAGCTCGAACTCAATACCGCAAGTAACCACATAATTCAATTCAAAATACAGATCCCCCAAATACAATACAACACGGGGCATCCCCCGGTCAATACATATCATAAATAAACTGGGACTCAGGGATGAGGGGATCGACCAGCTGAACTTCCACTCTGCCCAGCTTGGTTACCTAAAGCTCCTGCAAATGGGCACGCAGACCCAAAAAGACAAAGCAGGAAACAAAATACGAGGTCAAGCCTCAGTACGAAGAGCTATCAAAGCAGATAAACATGCAACATGCCACAAATCGATGCTATGAATGCATGAGGGCTATCAAGAAATCGGATAGCTAGACCAGTCTATCAACGGGCAACTAAAATCAAGCCTCTATTTTTCGCAAATTCCTCAAATCACACGTGATTAATCCCAAATCAAATCAATTAATCACTAATCTAAATTCCATTCCTACATAATTCCCAATGAGTAAAATGTCATCAACATAAAGTACAAGGAATGTTACAGCGCTTTTAACTACCTTCTTATACACACATGGCTCCTCGGGATTCTTGACGAAACCAAATTCCTTAATTGTTTCATCGAATCTCAGGTTCCAACTCCTCGATACTTGTTTGAGAACGTAGATCGATCTCTGAAGTTTGCATACCTTATGCTCACTTCCTACAGATGTGAAACTCTCAGGCTGCGTCATATAGATCTCTTCCTTAATGTTTCCATTAAGGAACGCAGTTTTCACATCCATTTGCCATATCTCATAGTCGTACCATGCGGCTATGGCCAGTAAGATTCTAATCGACTTGAACATTGCGACTGGTGAAAAGGTCTCATCATAGTCAACACCTTGCCTTTGAGTGTAACCTTTCGCGACCAGTCGTGCCTTGTAGGTCAATACCTTACCGTCAGGCCCAAGTTTCCTATTGTATATTCACTTGCACCCGATAGGAACAATTCATTCGTGAGGATTAACAAGAGTCCAAACTTGGTTCGCATGCATCGAGTCAATCTCAGACTGCATTGCTTCAAGCCACAAATTAGAATCAGCATCGGAAATTGCCTCCTTGAAAGTCCTTGGATCAGATCCAACAACTTGATCATCCTGATCATCTTCAAAAAGGAAACCATATCTTTCAGGAGCCCTAGGAACCCTTTCGGATCTCCTAGGTGCGACCATTTCTGGTACCGGCTCTGGAGGCGCAGGAGATTCACTTGGTACTTCAGTTGGTTCTCGAACCTCTTCGAGTTCTACTATTTTGCCCTTTATATCAAGTAGAAATTCCCTTTCCATAAAGGTGGCATTCCTAGAAACAAACACTTTTTTTTCGTTTGGATAGTAGAAGTAGTATCCAATAGAATTCTTTGGATACCCAATGAAGTAGCATAAGATGGATCTAGTATCCAGCTTATCTCCTACCGTCTGCTTCACGTAAGCAGGACATCCCCAAATCCTCATGTATGAGTATTTGGGTGTTTTGCCCATCCATATCTCATACGGAGTCTTATCCACTGCCTTGGTGTGGACATTGTTCAACAAAATTACCGCCGTTTCGAGCGCATAGCCCCAAAACGAGGTGGGAAGCTCAGTGAAGCTCATCATAGATCGAACCATGTCCATCAGGGTTCGATTACGACGCTCCCGCTACACCATTGAGCTGTGGTGTGGCCGGAGGGGTCCACTGCGAGAGAATCCCATTCTCTTTAAAATAGTCTTGAAATTCAGCACTTAAGTATTCACCACCTCGATCGGATCAAAGCGCTTTAATACTTTTCCCTAACTGATTTTCTACTTTATCCTTGAATTCTTTGAACCTTTCAAAGGATTCAGACTTGTGCTTCATTAAGTACAAGTACCCATACCTAAAGTAATCATCGGTAAAGGTGATGAAGTATGTGCGACCGTACTTAGTACCAATGCTAAGTGGGCCACACACATCAGTATGGATCAAATCCAATAGGTCTTGAGCACGTTCAGGCTTGCCCTAGAAGGGTTGTTTAGTCATCTTTCCCTTGAGACAAGACTCACAAGTCGGTAGGGAGTAATTTCCGACAAATTAAACATGTCACTTCTAACTAACTTGTTCATCCTTCTTAGAGAAACATGACCTAGCCTAGCGTGCCAAAGTTGTGCTGGGTTTAAGCTATCGCATTTACTTTTAATTGTTGTTGTATGTGTTTCCACATCGCGAGTTGGAACATCTTTCAATTTTAAGGTGTATAAATCGTTTTCGCGTTCCCCAGTTCCAATCAAACATTCATTCTTGCATATACTGCAAATCGAATTAGCAAAAATACAAGAATATCCATCATTATCAAGCATAGAAACAGAAATGATGTTCTTTATTAACTCGGGAACAAATAAAACGTTTCTCAATAACAACTTCAAATCTGAAGACAGGAATAAGTAAACATCTCCTATAGCTACTGCAGAAACTCTTGCTCCATTGCCCAGCCTCAAGTGGGTCTCACCCTCTCTAAGACGTCGGCTTCTTGTCATCACCTGCAAATCATTGCAGATATGAGATCCACATCCGGTATCAAGTACCCAAGAAGTCGAATTAAGAGATATATTTATTTTGATATAGAACATACCTTTTGCAGTTCGCAACTGCTCGAGGTACTCCTTGCAGTTCCTCCTCCAATGCCCAGGCTTGTGGCAGTGGTGGCAAACATCCTCAGACTTGTTCGGCTTGGAAGCCTTTGTCTTGGGATTCTTAGTGGGCTTTTCCTCCTTTGCAGGGGCAGAACGCTTCTTACCCTTGCGTTTGGGCCCCTTCTTCGCAGAGGAAGAAGAGCCCATAAGGAGGACGGGCTTGTCCTTCTTTACCTCGAACACGACCAGCATGTTAACCACCTCTTCGAGGGTGGCTGCCAGCTTGTTCATGTTGAAGTTGAACACAAAGGGGTCGAATGCAGCGGGTAGTGAGAGGAGAAGTACATCCACAGACAGCTCATGTGGAAGTGTGATATCAAGGCCTGTCAGCTTTTCAACGAGCCCAATCATACGAACCCCATGCTCGCGGACCGAAGTCCCATCGCGCATGCGACTTGTCATAAGCTCCTTGACAGCGGTGAACCTCTCATGTCGAGAGTTCTCCCCATACAGTTCCTTGAGATGAAAGAATATGTCAGCAGCATACTTCGTCTTCTCAAAGCGCCGTTGCATTTCGTTGGACATCGATTCCATCACATAGCATCGAGTCTTAAGCTCGTCGTCCCACCATTGTTTAAGCGTAATCAGCTCCTCAGGGCTGATATCGGCAGGGGCTTCCTTCGGAGGGCTATTCTCTATCGTATAGAGAAGTTTCTCCGAAGCCAACACAATGTTGAGGTTTTGAAGCCAGTCTTGGTAGTTCAGACCGGTGAACTTGTTGCTATCCGGTATAGCAGCGAGTGGGTTTTTGATCGAAGACATTATAAATGCAGTTTATTCTGAAAAGAAAAACAGACATGCATTACTAACTATATATGAAAAATGCTAAGACATAAAACAAGGTCATTTAGTTTTATGAATTACCCTCCCACTATTTTAACGATTTCACCACCCTCTAATGAAATCGGGAAAGCAAGTTTCCTTAGTGGGTACACGGAGTCCAATCGAGCGATCATAGTCCCGAATAATATCAACCAACCATGACCCCCCAAAAGGTAGAATCCAATTGCAACCGGTGCAACCTCCATGTATTTACCTCACGTCCAGTAAGGGCCCAATAATATGACGCCGATTACTATCACGTGTCAAGATGACCCATCAATGTTGAGTCGTGAAGGACGGTCCCCTTAACGTCCCCAATAATATGAGCCAACGTTAAATGGAGTTCCAACCGACTCACAACGAGTGTCAATGACGTGTACAGCTTTCCGACATACATAACCCCCTCAATAATATGAGCCGGACCATGTATGCGGGTAGCATCGGCGTACACCCATTGTTGATAGAAGGTAGGGATAATTTAAACAGATTTAAATTCCCTTAGTTTATCGAATAAACTTTTAATCTGATATTAGTTTTAAATCGTATTTAAAACGAGGGATTTTATTTTTGAAAATTTGGTCTCATGCAATTTTAAATCACAATTTAAAACATGCGGATTCAACATATATCGAATATATAAATAAATCTTTGGGATGATCGATCGCGAGAGCTATGCGGTCCGTGGTTGCCAATCACGGACCTGGGTCCAGTCCTAGGTGAAATGTAATATGCAATGCAATCCTATTACAATTGCTTCCGGTTTTACAGATTTTCGGTCTTCAATATCTTTGATCGTCATGTCCACCGTCTTCAATTGTCCTCCCACTAAATCTAGTATTTATATTTAAATTGCCATGACACATATGGGATACAGATTTGTAGGGGTGGTAACGGGCCACAAACAGATCCACTTTAAATGATATCAACAATATATTTACAACCGAAATCGCAAAACCTATAGCATACACCTAACACATTGGGAACGGCTCTCGATCATCCCAAACATGCAATCAATCTAATTAATTTGCATAAATTTAAATAATCAAATCAAATTTGATAATTTCCTACAAAATCATATTTTAATTATAAAATCGCATTTTATAAATAAAATCGCATTTTGTCGATAAAATCAAATTTAATAAACAAAATCATATTTTAATTATAAAATCATATTTCATAACTAAAATCACATTTTGTAATTTTAATTGCATCAAATTGGGCTTAAAACAATTTTAGGCCCAAAATCTCAAAAATTTCAAAATCAATTTTGGTCCGACCAAAATCGGCCCAATATCGAATATTGGCCCGAAAACTTCATGGGCTGCCCGGAACAGGCCCGAACTTAACCTAGAAGAAAAATAGCCGTCACAACGCTACCGAAAACAATGCCGGACGGCGGCCGCACGGCAGCGGCCGCCGCCACCACATACCGCACGCTGCCGCGACGTCCGCGGCGCATGGCGCACGTTGCACCCAACGATTTGTGCAACCAGTTGCGCATGGGCTGCTGGCCATCGGCCGGCCATCACTTGGCCATCGCGCGGCCAGCACGAGATTTGGTTCTGGCCATCGCACGGTTAGCGCGCGATTGCGCGCGCGCGGTGGCTCCGCCGTGCCGGGCAGTCTAGTTCAAAAATTTTGTTTTCAATTCTGAAATCCGAGATTCGATACAATTCAGGCACTAAATGTATTGAAGGATCCGAGCCTGGGCTCTGATACCACTGTTGACGACAATGGCGGATCCGGATGCCGTTTCTCGGAGGCGTAGCGGAAGTTAAAAATTTGCCCCGAGATACGTTCAATACATTAAAACAATAACGATAAACATACATAGGATGTTTGAATCGTTACCTTGCTGGCGTCTAGGCGCCTAGCTCCAACTAGATTCACAGGGAATTCTGGCTCTTAAATTATAGGCGGCGGTAGATCGTCTAGTCAGGTCATGACCGGAATTACGATTCCTTTGTCAGTCTGCACTAGAAGATCTGACAAATTCACCACGGATGGAATCTCCTCAGCGCGGTGGCCGGAACAAGTCCGGCAAAGAGGCGGCGGCGCGTGGGTGGCCGACGGCGGCGAGTGGGTTCGGTCGAGAGGAGAGGAGGTGGGCGGCTATTTTGGAGCTAGGGTTTAATGAGTGATCAAGTGTAGTGATTAATGCCCTAAGTCTTTAATTAATAGACTAATAGTGGGCTTGGTCCGGCCCATCTAGACTTGGGTCAGGCCCAAGTCCATATGAACATCCGGTTCAATTAAATCACCACGGTTTCATCATAACTCCGATCGACGATCAGATCGGACCGATCGACTCAGTTTCCAAAACTGAATATTATGATGCGAAAAACAATTTTTCAGATATCCTAGACCAAAATTACAGTTTAGCCCCTCAACTTTGGGAAATCGCAATTTGACCCCTGTTGACTTTTAGGAAGTCGCACTCCCTAAAATCCTCCTCCTATGCTCAACACGTTGAGCTCAGTCTCCGTGCGGGAATCTTGAATCCAGTACTTGTGTGACCCTCAATGGTTCAGGGATACAGCTAGCCGTGGGCCCACAACCATTGTGACTCCGAAATCACAATTTCGGACTTGCCCATCGGACATGGTAAAGCGCCTAGCAACATCAGCCCCATGATCCCCTAGGTATCACTGATAGTGCCTGCAAGAACCAGTTGGTCGTGGTTAGCGTACAGTACGGTCCTTTCAACGCATATATCCCGATCAGATCAACGACCATTGGTAAATCGAGAGTCGCTAAAGATCCGATAACTATGCATACATCTTGGAGATCGAATAGTGACATCGCGAGTGTAACTAGGTAAACCCATTTACCTAAAACACATCCAGTAATCTGGCCAGAGATTTATACACTATTATCCCCTCAGATAGCATAGGATATCCACGCATGAGAGCGAGCGGTGAATCCTCGACAACGAAGCATCGACTCCTACATGCATCGGGACCTCACCCAATTCCGCCGCCTAATGACCCCAAGTGAGTCGGCAAACGGGTCAAAGTGAGGCGCCTATCATGTAGAGTCTCAATGGCATTTCGAGTAGTGAGGACTAATCAGTACAACCAAGACCTCGGACTTATCCACTCGATAAATGGTAACCACTTGGAAAGTCCGAACGAGGGTAGTTTGATAGATCACCAGGTCACTTGCTCAGAACATCACAATGTTCCCTACCAATGAAACATGGTACTTCACATTGCAGATGCTAGTCTCAAGCTCGGGCGGCCTTATCCTCATTTTAACGGCCCAATCGACTAGGAACGAGTTCAGAATGCACAGTGACTATTAGATGTGTTTCATGATAGCCATCATATCCACTATTACATCTAACATACACTATGGTGCATTCTAGGTCTTTATCCAACACAATTTTTAACATTATAATCATAATGAAAACAAAGAATTCCATAAAGAAATGCGAATACCATATATAAATATTGTTGTACACAAGAGTCAATAAAACCCACACGCCACAAGTTGGCTAGTTGGGCATCTACTCTAACAGACTGTACAGTTAGCTTAGCTGAGTTGCGAAGTATAGAATAGAAAAACGCAAACCGAAGGAATTTGGCCAAAAAGCAGCTCAGTCACGGCATATTCGTGTGTCTTGCTCCTTGGATCGTTTCGATGGGGGTAGCACTGAACCAGATCTGAGTAGTGCGCATAACCAGTCAAATCTGACCACATGTAACACTGTAGCAGACCAGATCGAAAGTGAGAAGGAAAAGACCAGAAGAGCTGATTATAACAGATCAAAGGTGAAAATAAGATCAGCTCAGAGCTGGATCAGATGTGAAGAGAAGATCAGTTCCGAGCTGGATAAGCTAAGAAGAGCAAAATCAGATCTGAGATCAACTGAAGCAGAACAAAGGAATCAGATGTGAGCTGACATACAAACAGAGATTCACTCACATATATAAGAGAGATGTGCGAAACAGAATAGTGAGTGAATCACAAACCAAACTCCAAATCTGTCTTGACACGAAGACGTTAAACTTAGTGTTTGTAATCTTTGAATAGAGGCATTAAAGAAGTTTATAGAGTTGGATGAACACAACCTGCGAGCTGGTGTAAAGTATACTGTGGGCAGTAGATAAGTCCCAATTATAATCGGGTCTGCGGATCTAATCTTCTAGTGGATGCCTTCCAGATTTTGAAGAAGGGGAGACGTAGTATTTGAGATCCGAACTTCCAGAAACAAATCAGTGTTTGTTTGCTTACAGTTTTACGTGTTAACAGCATCTGCATAGCATATTTCGTGAAATCTGTTAATTGAGCTTTCGGTTTTCAGACCAGTTCGGGTTGTTTTCCGTATGAGTTTAATCATGGTTTTTGTTATCTATTCGATCCTAACAAGTGGTATCAGAGCAAGGTTGTTCTTGAAAGTGCATTTTAAATCGAAAATTTTTAAGTTATTAAAATGTTTGCAGCTCTGATTGTGTTTTTAAATCTATTTTTATCTTGCGAAAACTCTCTGTGCTACAAAATCATTTTAAAAGTTTTTAAAACTCATTTTATGAAGATAGGGGGAGTAATGTTCATTGAATTGCAGAGCAATTTCTCGAAAGGAAAGTGCAGCGATATCTCTTCTGACGAGCTGACAGATTGCACGAGATCTGTGGACGCCAAGATCTCTGGTTTTACTTGAGCTAAAACTTAGTGAAAAATGGAAGGGATTCTGTAAATTGAATCCTCTATTACTCATCTGATCTGAGCAGATGAGAACTTTCGCAGTAGCACATAATCTGGTTTTTTTCAAAACTCATATCATTCGTGCTTTTCTGAAAACTGTATTCTCAAAATTATTTTCTTTTCGAAAATAAAATTACCCCATGCTCTGTTTAGGGGGAGTTTTTTTTAACTAAAGGTGGAGACAAGATTTCAAGCCCTTTTTGATTCCCACGAAAAGGGGGAGAAAAATTTCAAACCATAAATATTCGTGCATATATTTATTCAGGTTTTGTGTAAATCCAAAGGGGGAGATTGTTGGATCTATGATTACAGATCATTTGACACAAAACCTGCTGATTATTTACTAACAGTTTAATTGCGATGTGCAGGTCTGACATAGAGACGAATCAGCTGAGATGCAGTGAGCTGAACCAGATCTGATACTAAATCTGAACCAGATCTGAGTAGAGAGTAGCGGTAGCATACCAAGATTGTCGAAGATGAAGACTGTACAGTTAGCTTAGCTGAGTTGCGAAGTACAGAATAGAAAAACGCAATTTCGGAGTCCTAAACGAAGGAATTTGGCCAAAAAGCAGCTCAATCACGGCGTAGTCGTGTGTCTTGCTCGTTGGATCATTTCGAAGGGGGTAGCACTGAACCAGATCTGAGTAGTGCGCATAACCAGTCAAAGCTGACCAGATCTGACACTGTAGCAGACCAGATCGGAAGCGAGCAAGAAAATACAAGAAGAACTGATTATAACAGATCAAATGTGAAAATAAGATCAGCTCAGAGCTGGATCAGATGTGAAGAGAAGATCAGTTCGGAGCTGGATAAGCTAAGAAGGGCAAAATCATATCTGAGATCAACTGAAGCAGAACAAAGGAATCAGATGTGAGCTGATATACAAATAGATCTCGTTGGATCATTTCGAAGGGGGTAGCACTGAACCAGATCTGAGTAGTGCGCATAACCAGTCAAAGCTGACCAGATCTGACACTGTAGCAGACCAGATCGGAAGCGAGCAAGAAAATACAAGAAGAACTGATTATAACAGATCAAATGTGAAAATAAGATCAGCTCAGAGCTGGATCAGATGTGAAGAGAAGATCAGTTCGGAGCTGGATAAGCTAAGAAGGGCAAAATCATATCTGAGATCAACTGAAGCAGAACAAAGGAATCAGATGTGAGCTGATATACAAATAGATCTGAATAAAGTCTGTATCAGATCTGAAGGATTAAAGTAGACAGATGAATCAATTTGAATAAGGAAATTCAAACCGATGTATTGTCTTTTCAGGTACAGTGCTCACATGCTAAAATTCAATAAAGCCTGCAGAAGTATTAAAAACAAAGGACACAAGGTACAACTTGTCAAAAGACTTTTCCAACGGGAAGAAACTTGTGTCCAACGGATTGATTTGCACAAAGGCTTTATATATCAAAGAGAGACAGAGATAGAAGATGATGGAGAACGGGAAGATAAACCAGAAGCGAAGCTTTCAACAATAAAAAACAGAGGAGCTTATTGTAACAGTTGACAGCTGAGCTAAATTCAGCTTTGATGAATCTCTTCCCAGTTGTGTGAGATTTTATATTCGAGAGTTTAGCTTATACTGTAAATCTCACACACACAGAGATTCACTCACATATATAAGAGAGATGTGCAAAACAGAATAGTGAGTGAATCACAAACCAAACTCCAAATCTTTCTTGACACGAAGACGATAAACTTAGTGTTTGTAGTATTTGAACAGAGACATTAAAGAAATTCATAGAGTTGGATGAACACAGCCTGCGAGCTGGTGTAAAGTCTAGGAGTTCAGATGTGGACAGTAGATAAGTCCCAAATCTGATCGGGTCTGCGGATCAAATCTTCTTGTGGATGCCTTCCAGATTTGGAAGAAGGGGAGACGTATGATTTGAGATCCGAACTTCAAGAAACAAATCAGTGTTTGTTTACTTTCAGCTTTACGCGTTAACAGCATTCTGCATAGCATATTTCGTGAAATCTGGTAATTGAGCTTTCGATTTTCAGACCAGTTCGGGTTGTTTTCCGCATGATTTTAATCATATCTGATCTATTTCTCGGTGCACAATCTTTCAAGAACAATGAGCTATTGCAGCTCAGTTTTTATCAGACCAGATCTGAGGTGCTCAGATCTGGAACCAGCTTAAAGGTGTTTTCCCCTCCCGAAACCATGCTGTTTTCCAATTAGATTTTAAATAGGCATGGTTTTTGTTGTCTATTCTATCCTAACAAGTGGTATCAGAGCAAGGTTGTTCTTGAAAGTGCATTTTAAATCGAAAATTTTTAAGGTTTTAAAATGTTTGCAGCTCTTAGTATTTTCAAATCTATTTTTATCTTGCGAAAGCTCTCTGTGCTACAAAATCATTTTAAAAGTTTTTAAAACTCATTTTATAAAGATAGGGGGAGTAATGTTCATTGAATTGTAGATCAATTTCTTGAAAGAAAAGTGCAGCAATATCTTTTCTGACGAGCTGACAGATTGCGCGAGATCTGTGGACGCCAAGATCTCTGGTTTTACTTGAGCTAAAACTTAGTGAAAAATGGAAGGGATTCTGTAAATTTAATCCTCTATGTCTCCTCTGATCTGAGTAGATGAGAACTTTCGCAGTAGCACAGAATCTGGTTTTTTTCAAAACTCATATCATTCATGCTTTTCTGAAAACTGTCTTCTCAAAATTATTTTCTTTTCGAAAATAAAATTACCCCATGCTCTGTTGAAGGTGAGTTTTTTTTTAACTAAAGGTGGAGACAAGATTTCAAGCCCTTTTTGATTCCCACAAAAAGGGGGAGAAATATTTCAAACCATAAATATTCGTGCATATGTTTATTTAGGTTTTGTGTAAATCAAAAATGGGGAGATTGTTGGATCTGTGATTATAGATCAGAATCTGACACAAACCCTGCTGATTATTTACTAACAGTTTAATTGCGATGTGCAGGTCTGACATAGAGACGAATCAGCTGAGCAGCAGTGAGCTGAACCAGATCTGATACTAAAGCTGAACCAGATCTGAGTAGAGAGCAGCGGTAGCATACCAAGATTGTCGAAGATGAAGACTGTACAGTTAGCTTAGCTGAGTTGCGAAGTACAGAATAGAAAAACGCAATTTCGGAGGCCTAAACGAAGGAATTTGGCCAAAAAACAGCTCAGTCACGGCGTATTCGGGTGTCTTGCTCGTTGGATCGTTTCGAAGGGGGTAGCACTGAACCAGATCTGAGTAGTGCGCATAACCAGTCAAAGCTGACCAGATCTGACACTGTAGCAGACCAGATCGGAAGCGAGCAGGAAAAGACAGGAAGAGCTGATTATAACAGATCAAATGTGAAAATAAGATCAGCTCAGAGCTGGATCAGATGTGAAGAGAAGATCAGTTCGGAGCTGGATAAGCTAAGAAGGGCAAAATCATATCTGAGATCAACTGAAGCAGAACAAAGGAATCAGATGTGAGCTGATATACAAACAGATCTGAATAAAGTATGTATCAGATCTGAAGGATTAAAGCAGACAGATGAATCAATTTGAATAAGGAAATTCAAACCGATGTATTGTCTTTTCAGGTACAGTGCTCACATGCTAAAAGTCAATGAAGCCTGCAGAAGCATTAAATACAAAGGACACAAGGTACAACTTGTCAGAAGACTTTTCCAACGGGAAGAAACTTGTGTCCAACGGATTGATTTGCACAAAGGCTTTATATATCAAAGAGAGACAGAGATAGAAAATTATGGAGAACAGGAAGATAAACCAGAAGCGAAGATGTCAACAATAAAAACAGAGGATCTTATTGTAACAGTTGACAGCTGAGCTAAATTCAGCTTTGATGAATCTCTTCCCAGTTGTGTGAGATTTTATATTCGAGAGTTGAACTTACACTGTAAATCTCACACACACATAGATTCACTCACATATATAAGAGAGATGTGCGAAACAAAATAGTGAGTGAATCACAAACCAAACTCCAAATCTTTCTTGACACGAAGACGATAAACTTAGTGTTTGTAGTATTTGAACAGATACATTAAAGAAGTTCATAGAGTTGGATGAACACAGTCTGCGAGCTGGTGTAAAGTCTAGGAGTTCAGATGTGGGCAGTAGATAAGTCCCAAATCTGATCGGGTCTGCGGATCAAATCTTCTGATGGTCCCAGAAATAGGATCACTAAGTAAACAGGAGTTCAGAAGGGGGGGTTGAATGAACTCCTTTGGATTTTTGAAATCTTTTAAAATGTTTTGGTATCTCAGTTTTATGCAAGCTTCTCGGCCAACAATATTTGTGCTGAAAAAGGCCGATTAACTTGTGAACAGTGAATAGCAAACAATAATAAATAAATGTTGTATGTAAAAGATAGAGTCAGGAATTTGTTTCTGGAAGTTCGGACTTCAATGTCCTACGTCTCTCCTTCTTCCTCCTCGGAAGGTATCACTAGAAGATTTGGTTTGTACAGGTCTTCTGCACACACCCGATCACACAAGCCGCACTTGTATGAACTCCTAGACACTTCACAACTTCCACGCATACGCAGCTGCTGGTTTCTACAACACTTTAATATTTTCAAACTTCTTCACAAAGACAGTTCGTTACAGACTCAATGAAATATGACAATGAATACACTTTCTGAGTACTGTAAGATTCTCTGGTTTCTAAAACAAAGAAACTCGATGATTCAACAGAATGAACCAGAGAATGGACTCGAAGGATTTATCTATGAAAATCAACACTTGAATGTTCTTCGAGTCTTGTGAGCTTTTGAATGCTTCAACAGTTAGAGAAAGCTCGAGAATGAATTTTGACAGCGTGACCGCGATAGATTAAATGGAGAAGGATGGTTTCTTCAATCCAGCTTATTGTATATATAGGCTTCGATTGCAACGGTCATTAATTCTTCAAAGGAAAATAAATCCCGTTTGAATTACTGCCAAAATTGTACACCGTAATTCCTGCTCCACTACAAGGTAAATTGCTCATTGACAGAGCCAATTTGTCTTCTTTCCATTTCTGGGCAAACAATGAAAAACGGCCTCTGTACATCGTACTATTTATCCAAAATAGTACTTACATTGTCTCCTCAATTCCAGGCAATTGTACGATTCTACATATCTTTTCCATTTTGAGTATTCGATCGTATTTGAATCAATTTAAACTTGCGCCTGAAATTACTTTGATAACCAGATCCAATTTTCCAAAATAGTACTTACATTGTCTCCTCAATTCCAGGCAATTGTACGATTCTACATATCTTTTCCATTTTGAGTATTCGATCGTATTTGAATCAATTTAAACTTGCGCCTGAAATTACTTTGATAACCAGATCCAATTTCCTTCATCGTGGTTTCAAATGTTGCGACTGGAAAGCACTTCCAAGTATACCCCGACTGGTTTCCACATGTGATTTTCCAGCGCCTGGTTCTTTGTATGACCCAACGACTGGTTAGATAAAACACTGTAGCTCTCGTCTGGTTATTGCGCTTCTATAGCTTGCGACTGGACTCAATACGGTGTCGCTTCAACTTATTTAAGTGACATCGTTTTGCACATGTTACTATTCAAGTACTTGCGTCTGATTACAAAGGCACTGTAGCTTGCGTCTGGGTAACCAAAACACGATGTCTCGTCTGTTGCAACGAACTACTGTAGCTCTCGTCTGGATACTCAATCACTGTTCACTACGTCTGGATTCACAAACCACTGTTCACTGCGTCTGAATACACAAACTATCCTGCGACTGATTCAAACAAACTACTGTAGCTCTCGTCTGGTTGATTTACTTCAATATGCCGTCATTTCTGGTACAAATACTTGCGTCTTGAAACACTGTTCCTTGCGTCTGATTATCAACAATCCTGTCGACTGGTTCCTCCTTTCCTATTGTCAACATCAGATTTAACTTGTTCTATTTTGTTATCACCAAAACTATAAAATTTTATCCTAACAATTTCTCCCTTTTTGATGATGACAAAACTTCAGCAGCCGCGATAAATAGATAGTCAAAAATAAATTACACACGAACTGCTGAAATGCAAATTTTCATTAAACAGATAGAATTGTACATAAGGTTTGTACAAAAGAAATTAACACCAATTATATCCCCTTCTCCTTTTGTAAGATCCACTTCTGCTTAGTCTACGTTCTCTCCTTTATCTGGCTCTTTCTCTTTCAAGCCTATCTGACTCCTGTCTATCTGCTTCAATTACTCTTTCCGCTGCCTCTTATGTACTGATAACTTGTCCACTCTCTATTATGTGTCTCCGCGCCTGCTCAACTCTCTCTGCAAAGGTTCCAGTCGTTGGTGGAAAAGTTTGAGTTCTCACAGCACTGCCTTGAACATTAGAAGATGGTTGAGAAGCAGGCAGAGAGCGGCGGCTGCTACTTCCTACTTCCCCCTTTTTGCCATCACCACTCCGTATGTAGTCAGCGATTTCACTAATTTGAGTGGAGAGGCCAAGAATGTCTGCTGCTATCTTTGTTTGAAATTCCAACTGGTCATTCCTGATAGTAGCAATTTGTCCATCCAATGACCGGAATTTAGCATCAAGCGCAATGAACTTGTTCCTGACATCCAACGAATCTGTATCAGCTTTAACATCATGGGCCATAACAGATTTCCTCAGTTCATTTAAACGAAGCAACTGAATATCATCTTGAGTTTGGCCTTCTTGTCTCGCACCCTCTATAAGACGTCGTAAATAGTCATTTTGGTGACCCAGAGAGGTTTTAAGACTTCGCTCAGTGCTATGGAGGCGAGATAAAAATTCATTATTAGCATCATCCATACGCTGACAGAGAGAAGCTTGTAGAGCATCCAGAAGAGAGGAGAGATCAACAGAAGCAGCTGGAAGAGAAGACTGAGCCTTTGCAGTGTTATCCAGGTTAATATCAGCAGAATCAAAATGCACTGGAGAGACAAAAAAATAACTGGGAGACTCGGGAACTTGAACCACAGGAGAAGGAGAATGTGGAACCTCAACAGAATAGAGTAGCTCTTCTTGATCATCAGTAGGAGCAACGGGTTCTAAGGCAAAAGAATTCACTTCCTGCAAAATAGGAGACCGCTGAGCGATAGACTGTAGATGCACCTGAAGAAGAAGATTCAATCCCTGAAGTTGTCTCGATAGCAGGCTGAACACACGAAGCATCAAAATATCCAACAAAACAATCTGTATGTACACCCTTCTCAAAATCATCGAGCAAATCGTCTGGGTGTTAGAGTAGATGCCCAACTAGCCCACTTGTGGCGTGTGGGTTTATAGACTCTTGTATATGACAGTCTTTATATATGATATTCGCATTTGTATATGGCATTCTTTATCTTCATTATGTTTATATAATGTTAACAATTGTGTTGGATAAAGACCTAGAATGCACCATAGTGTATGTTAGATGTGATAGTGGGTATGACGGCTATCATGAAACACATCTAATAGTCACTGTGTATTCTGAACTCGTTCCTAGTCGATTGGGCCGTCAAAATGAGGATAAGTCCGCCCGAGTTCGAGACTAGTATCTGCGAAGTACCATGTTTCATTGGTATGGAACATTGTGATGTTCTGAGCATGCAGATGGATAGTGACCTGGTGATCTATCGAACTACCCTCGTTCGGATTTTCCAAGTGGTTACCATTTGTCGAGTGGATAAGTCCGAGGTCTTGGTTGTACTGATTAGTCCTCACGACTCGAAACGTCATTGAGACTCTACATGATAGGCGTCTCACTTTGACCCGTTTTCCGACTCACTTGGGGTCATTAGGCGGCGGGATTGGGTGAGATCTCGATGCATGTAGGAGTCGATTCTTCGTTGTCGAGGATTCACCGCTCGCTTACATGTGTGGATATCCTATACTATCTGAGGGGATAATAGTGTATAAATCTCTGGCCAGAGTACTAGAAGTGTTTTAGGTAAATGGGTTTACCTAGTTACACTCGCGATGTCACTATTCGATCTCCAAGATGTATGCATAGCTATCGGATCTATAGTGACTCTCGATTTACCAATGGTCGTTGATCTGATCGGGATATATGTGTTGAAAGGACCGTACTGTATGCTAACCACGACCAACTGGTTCTTGCAGGCACTATCAGTGATACCTAGGGGATCATGGGGCGATGTTGCTAGGCGCTTTACTATGATCCGTTGAGCAAGTCCGAAATTGTGATTTCGGAGCCACAATGGTTGTGGGCCCACGGCTAGCTGTATCTATGAACCATTGAGGGTCACACAAGTACTGGATTCGTGATTCCCGCACGGAAACTGAGCTCAATATGTTGAGCATAGAAAGAGGATTTTAGGGAGTGCGACTTCCTAAAACTCAACAGGGGTGAAATTACGATTTCCCACTGTTGAGGGGCAAAACTGTCATTTTGGACTAGGTATCTGAAAAATTGTTTTTCACATCATAATGTTCAGTTTTGGAAACTGAGTCGGTCGGTCCGATCTGATCGTCGATCGGAGTTATGATGAAACCGCAGTGAATTAAACGAACCGAATGTTCACATGGACCTGGGTTGGACCCAAGTCCATTGGGCCGGTTCAAGCCCATGAATGACTTACTTTTATGGGTTGTGTCTAGGGCTTAATCACTACACTAATTACAACATAAACCTAGCCTCCAATCTTGAGAAGCCGCCGCCCCCTCCTCCACCAACCTCACGCACGGCCTCCGCCCACCGCCGCGCCGCCGCCGTCCGATCTTCGCGTGATTAGACTTGTTCTGATATGTGCGACGAGGTGATTCCGTTCGTGATAAAATCCATCAGCTTTCTAGTGAAGGCTGATTGGAGGAAGATCGATTCCGGTCGTGGACCTGATTGACGATCTACCGCCGTCTACCGACAAGAGCCAGTTTCCCTGTGATTCTGGTTGGAGCCAGGCGCCTAGACGCCAGCAAGGTAACACCCCGAAAATCATCCTATGAATGGTTTATAGTATTGATTTTATTGTATTGAACGTATCCTGACGCTTAATTTTAAACTTTCGCTGCGCCGCCGGGAGACGGGATCTGGATCCGCCACCGTACTCCAACAGTGGTATCAGAGCCAGGTTCGGATCCTTCAATACATCGTTGCCATAATTGTATCTAATCTCTATTTTTCAGATCGAATCAAACAAAAAAAATTTTAAATTGTTGCTGCCGGCCGCCGCCATGTGTGGCGGCGCTCCGCGTCGCGCACGCGCTATGGCGCGCGACACCATCGCGCGCTGGCTGCGCGATGGCCGGCCTGATATCGCACGCTTGCCGCCGGTTATAGATGCTGGTCGACGATGGGCAGAGCTGGTCGCACACTGGTGGCCGACGTATGCTGCTGTTGGCGCACAAGATGGCGCGACGTTGCGCGCATTAGATGCCGCGCAGCTAGCGGCCGCGCGCAGCCTTGTGCCGCACGTGTTATCTTGGCGGCGGCCGACGTCCGACGTCGGACGTCCCTCCGGCAGATTGTTGCGACGGCTGAATTTTACTTCTAGGTTTAGTTCGGGCCTGTCCCGGGCATCCCATGAAGTTTTCGGGCCGATATTCGATATCGTGCCGATTTTGGTCAATTTTGAAATTTTTGAGATTTTGGGCCTAAAATTGTTTTAAGCCCAATATGATGCAATTAAAATTGCAAAATATGATTTTATGATTAAATATGATTTTGTTGATTAAAATTTGATTTTATCGACAAAATGCGATTTTATTATAAAATGCAATTTTATGATTAAAATATGATTTTACGATAAATAATTTAATTATTTAATTTATGCATATTAATTAGATTGATTGCATGATTGGGATGATCGATAGCCATGCCCCAATGTGTTAGGTGTATGCTTTAGGTTTTTATGATTTCGGTTGTAATATTGTTGATTATCATTTTATAAAAGTGGGTCTGTTTGTGGCCCGTTCCCACCCCTTAAAATGTATCCCTTATGTGTCATGGAAATTTATTGTAAATTACTAGACTTAGTGGGAGGACTATTGAAGATATTGGGCCCAATGACGATCAAAGATATTGAAGACCGAAGATTTGTAAAACCGGAAGCAAATGTAATAGGATTACATTGCATATTGCATTTCACCTAGGATT
>KV014435.1:11395-34503 GCA_001598015.1 Dorcoceras hygrometricum | reverse complement strand
AGTTCTTTTGTGTATTTGGCCTGGTTGATGAATATTCCATTCTCCAACTGGCGCACTTGTAAGCCTAGAAAGAATGTCATCTCTCCCATCATGCTCATCTCGAATTTATCCTGCATTAGCTTAGAGAATTTCTTGCATAGTTTGGGGTTAGTTGACCCAAAGATAATATCGTCGACATATATTTGAACAAGTAAGACATGATCATCTTTAACGAATTTGAACAATGTTTTATCTACGGTGCCTATCGTGAATTGATGCTCAAGCAAGAATTTTGTGAGTGTATCATACCAAGCTCTGGGTGCTTGTTTCAACCCATAAAGAGCTTTATCCAGTTTGTAGACAAACTCTGGATGTGTATGATCAACGAAGCCAGGAGGTTGTGCAACATACACTTCCTCAGTCAGGACACCATTTAGAAAGGCACTCTTGACATCCATCTGAAAGACTTTGAAGTCTTTATATGCAGCATATGCTAAGAACATGCGAATGGCTTCTAATCTAGCTACTGGTGCAAATGTTTCATCAAAGTCTATCCCTTCCATTTTCTTAAATCCTTGTGCTACCAGCCTAGCTTTGTTTCTAGTGACTATACCATCTTCATTCAGTTTATTTCTAAAGACCCAACGAGTACCTATGACTGAATGATTTTTAGGTCTAGGTACAAGTTGCCAAACATTATTACGCTTAAACTGGTTTAATTATTCTTGCATAGCTTCTATCCAGCTTGGGTCAGCTAAAGCCTCATCTATTTGTTTTGGTTCTATATGCGAAAGAAATGCAGCATCAAAATGATCGTGAGATAGCTGGCCTCTTGTGCGAACAGGGGATTGGATGTTACCTATGACCTGCTCAGGTGGATGATTTCTATTCCACCGAAGATCAAGTACAATGGGATTTGATTCTTGTTCCCCCTGAATGACTGGATGATTAGCAACGATTGGATCAGCAGACGCCAATTGATGTTGTCCATTGTTGGCTTCTGCGTCTGCTTCCAACGATTGAGATGTGCTCGCGACTGGTTGTCCAGCAGGTGAACTCGCGACTGGTTGTCCAGCAGGTGGACTCGACACTTGTTGAATATCTCTTGCGACTGGTTGTCCAGTCGCTGGTCGAGCAGCGTCTGGTAGCATGTCATCTTGATTCATTGTCGCTTGTCCGCCAACAGTTGGTGCACTTGTAATTTGATCCTACGGCTGATCCACGTTAGTTAAATCAATAACAACTGGATTACCTGTTGGATCTTGTTGAATATTGGTGTGCGTTGTGACCACTGCTGGTTGTTCCCCCTCAGGTGATTCTCTTTGTGCCACGTCATCGTCCGATTCCTCAAGGGATGTTTATTCCAAACGTGAACACAAGTCGTGAAGGCTCGCAGCTGAATTTGATTTGAAACTTGTTTCATCGAAAACCACATGAGCGGATTCCTCAACAGTTAAGCTTCTGCTGTTGAACACTCTGTATGCTTTGCTTACTGCTGAATAGCCTAAAAAGATACCTGCATCAGATTTTGGTTCAAAAGCAATTAGGTGCTTCTTGCCATTGTTATGAATGAAGCACTTGCATCCAAACACCCTGAAATAAGAAATATCAGGCTTCTTGTTATTCCAGATCTCATAGGGGGTTTTATCGTGCATCCTATTAATCATCGATCTGTTTTGAGTATAACACGTTGTGTTAACTGCTTCTGCCCAGAATTTTTGCGAAATGCCGGAGTATGCAATCATAGCTCTAGTAGCCTCTTTAAGAGTGCGGTTTCTCCTTTCAGCTAACCCGTTTTGCTGAGGAGTTCTTGCTGCTGATAGCTCATGCCTTATTCCCAAGTCCTCCAGATAAGAAGTTAATTTAACATTTAGAAATTCAGTACCGCGATCACTTCTTATCCGGTTGACTGAACAAGATTTGGCATTTTGCAAACGTTTTAAAAGCCTTATCAGCTGGTCGGCGGTATCAGATTTTGCTTTTAAAAATAACACCCAAGTATATTTTGAAAAATCATCAACAACTGCAAGGGTGTATGACATTCCCCCTAAGCTCGTGATTGAAATAGGACCAAAGAGATCCATATGCAAGAGCTCAAGGCAACGGGTGGAACGTTTTCCACCTTTGTTTTTGAAAGTGGATTTTATTTGTTTTCCCAGCTGACAAGCTGCACAAATCTTGTCCTTAGAAAAACTGATTTTTGGCAGACCAGAGACCAAATCGTGTTGATTCAACTTAGCAATTGTTTTAAAATGCAAATGATTCATTCTCTGGTGCCACAGCCAGCTCTTGGAGGAACCAGCTGCAAGGCACAACTGTTCAGGTTCCTGCTGATCTGACCAGTCGATAATGTAGGTATTCCCCGAACGTTTACCTACCAACACAGTCAGACCACTTGGACTCTGAACCGTGCATGTGTGTTGTTGAAACTGGACTGTGTAACCTTTTTCACACAGCTGACTAATGCTAATCAAATTATATTTAATGTTATCAACGACAAGAACATCAGCAATAGAAATGTTACCGTGGATAAGCTTACCCTTACCCACAGTGTTACCGTAAGCATTGTCGCCAAAGACAATTTTAGCTCCTTTGTGAGGAATCACGTCTGTTAACAGCTTTCTATTTCCTGTCATGTTTCTTGCACATCCGCTATCCAGGTACCACAAAGTTGTTTCAGCTGCTGCTTTGTACCTGTTATCCTGCAATCAAACAAGCAGCTTTTGGTACCCAATTTTACTTGGGTCCAGATTGGATTACCCCTTTCGGGACCCAGACTTGAATCACTTTCACAGTTTTCCCAGTTTTTGGATCCACGAAAGTCTGTGCAAAATTGTGCGATCTATGGAGTTTAGATTTGACATGTTGACCAACAGGATCTCTTCTTGGCCAAGTCTTTTTCCAGCCATATTTTGCCTTCCTAAAGTTACGCCGCTACTGGTTTGGAACATAGGACTTGGAACCAGCTTTCGCTTTGTCCTTGTCCAATCTGTTCTTTAACCAGCTGGGCTTGGAACTATCAGGCCTTTGATAGCCGATGCCATCTTTTCCTTTTTCTTCATGACTTGACTGGGAAGATTTCTGGTCATCATATCTCGCTGACTCAAAGCAATCATATATCACATCAGCTTTGACAAAGCCCATTTTATTGAACTTGTCATACACTGGTTGTGACTGAGTACTTGTCTCTCCTTCACTGCTTTCGCTATTACTAAATCCTAAGCCAGTTCTATCAAGTGCTGACTTTTGGATTTCTTGTAATTTTTGGAAAGCACGTTTCTTTAGTTAATTTTTCAACTTTAGCCTTGAGCTCGCTGGACTCACTTCTCAACAAATCATTTTCTATCTTCAGCCTACTCAACTCAATCTTCAAACTGTTAACATCCTCAAGCTCATCAGAACTTGAATATGTCGAACTATTTTTCAGAGTTGCGTTTTCAGCCTTGATTTCCTCAAATGTGTGAGATAGAGTCTTGTACTCATGGACCATATCGTTCAGTGCCTGAACTAGATCCTCACGTGTAAATTCAACATTGGAGAAATCAAAATACCTCGTTGTCATCCATCTGATTAGCCATGAGACAATGAACTTCCTCATGTTCACTGTCACTTGAAGAGGAACTCCTGTTGGATGACTCTGAGTCGCTATCCGCCCAGCGTTTGGTGCTTTCCTCAGCAACCAATACTTTTCGATCATGCTTGCGAATGGGTCTCTTGTTGCTGTTATTTCTCATCCTCCGGTCCTTTGGTCTTTCTTTGAATTTGTCCTTGGACTTGTCCTTGGACCTATCCACAGCTCTCATCATCTTCCTCCTCTCTTTTGTGTCCAGTTATAACAGATTAAGTCTGATGCAACTTTATCAGATTTATTAAAATTATTGTATGAAGAGGAAGGATGGGAGGATCTTCTCATGAATTTCCCAAATTTCTTGACTAAGAGTGACATTGCATCGTCGCTGAACTGGTTAGAAGACTTGCTGATGCTAGGAGAGCATGGTTCAGCAGTTGTAGCAGCAAGAGCTTTTGTTGGCTGGGAGGTGGAGGGTCCAGCTTCCGATCTTGTCTCCAATTCAAACTCATATGCTTTCAAGTTGGCGAACAGATCGTGCATCTCTAGCTTGTTCAAGTCTTTTGATTCCCTCATGGCCATTGTTTTCACGTCCCATTATTTGGGTAGCGCTCTCATGACTTTCAACGCCAACTCCCTGTTGCTATATTCTTTTCCAAGACTGTTCAATTCGATCACCACAGCGCTGAATCTTTCGTCGAATTCGGTCATGGTCTCTCCATCCTTCATTTTGATCGCCTCATACTTCTGCTGGGCCACAGTAAGTTTGTTTTCTTTGGTTTCATCATTGCCCTCGCAGATCTGGGTCAGCTTTTCCCATATTTCTCTAGCAGTGGCACAATTCTTGATCTTGCTGAACATATTCTTGTCCTTGTCCAGCGTCTTGAATAGTATATCTTTTGCCACGTTGTCCAGATTCGCCTTTTTCTTGTCTTCATTGGTATATTCATGTCTGGCCTTTGGAAGAAACTGAGGCTCGCCACTTGTTAAAGCAACCGCTAGATTTGGCTTCATTATCTTTAGCGGTCCTTCTGTGATGACATACCACATGTCATCATCCATGGCTGCTAGATGTGCTTGCATCCTAATCTTCCAGTCATCGTACTCTTCCCTCGAATACAAAGGAATCGTGTTGTGAGAAATCGACATATTTAGATGTAATAAAGCACGAAACACAACTGTTCAATAGCTGAGATTTGCCTGCTCTGATACCACTTGATGGTCCCAGAAATAGGATCACTAAGTAAACAGGAGTTCAAAAAGGGGGGTTGAATGAACTCCTTTGGATTTTTGAAATATTTTAAAATGTTTTGGTATCTCAGTTTTATGCAAGCTTCTCGGCCAACAATATTTGTGCGGAAAATGGCCGATTAACTTGTGAACAGTGAATAGCAAGCAATAATAAATAAATGCTGTATGTAAAAGATAGAGTCAGGAATTTGTTTCTGGAAGTTCGGACTTCAATGTCCTACGTCTTCCCTTCTTCCTCCTCGGAAGGTATCACTAGAAGATTTGGCTTGGACAGGTCTTCTGCACACACCCGATCACACAAGCCGCACTTGTATGAACTCCTAGACACTTCACAACTTCCACGCAGACGCAGCTGCTGGTTTCTACAACACTTTAATATTTTCGAACTTCTTCACAAAGACATTTCGTTACAGACTCAATGAAATATGACAATGAATACACTTTATGAGTACTGTAAGATTCTCTGGTTTCTAAAACAAAGAAACTCGATGATTCAACAGAATGAACCAGAGAATGGACTCGAAGGATTTATCTATGAAAATCAACACTTGAATGTTCTTCGAGTCTTGTGAGCTTTTGAATGCTTCAACAGTTAGAGAAAGCTCGAGAATGAATTTTGACAGCGTGACAGCGATAGATTAAATGGCGAAGGATGGTTTCTTCAATCCAGCTTCTTGTATATATAGGCTTCGATTGCAACGGTCATTAATTCTTCAAAGGAAAATAAATCCCGTTTGAATTACTGCCAAAATTGTACACCGTAATTCCTGCTCCACTACAAGGTAAATTGCTCATTGACAGAGCCAATTTGTCTTCTTTCCATTTCTGTGCAAACAATGAAAAACGGCCTCTGTACATCGTACTATTTACCCAAAATAGTACTTACGTTGTCTCCTCAATTCCAGGCAATTGTACGATTCTACATATCTTTTCCATTTTGAGTATTCGATCGTATTTGAATCAATTTAAACTTGCGCCTGAAATTACTTTGATAACCAGATCCAATTTCCTTCATCGTGGTTTCAAATGTTGCGACTGGAAAGCACTTCCAAGTATACCCCGACTGGTTTCCACGTGTGATTTTCCAGCGCCTGGTTCTTTGTATGACCCAACGACTGGTTAGATAAAACACTGTAGCTCTCGTCTGGTTATTGCGCTTCTATAGATTGCGACTGGACTCAATACGGTGTCGCTTCAACTTATTTAAGCGACATCGTTTTGCACATGTTACTATTCAAGTACTTGCGTCTGATTACAAAGGCACTGTAGCTTGCGTCTGGGTAACCAAAACACGATGTCTCGTCTGTTGCAACGAACTACTGTAGCTCTCGTCTGGATACTCAATCACTGTTCACTACGTCTGGATTCATAAACCACTGTTCACTGCGTCTGAATACACAAACTATCCTGCGACTGATTCAAACAAACTACTGTAGCTCTCGTCTGGTTGATTTACTTCAATACACCGTCATTTCTGGTACAAATACTTGCGTCTTGAAACACTGTTCCTTGCGTCTGATTAGTAACAACAATCCTGTCGACTGGTTCCTACTTTCCTATTGTCAACATCAGATTTAACTTGTTCTATTTTGTTATCACCAAAACTATAAAATTTTATCCTAACATCTTCTAGTGGATGCCTTCCAGATTTGGAAGAAGGGAAGACGTAGGATTTGAGATCCGAACTTCCAGAAACAAGTCAGTGTTTGTTTACTTACAGCTTTACGCGTTAACAGCATTCTGCATAGCATATTTCGTGAAATCTGGTAATTGAGCTTTCGGTTTTCAGACCAGTTCGGGTTGTTTTCCGCATGATTTTAATCATATCCGATCTGTTTCTCGGTGCACAATCTTTCAAGAACAATGAGCTATTGCAGCTCAATTTTTATCAGACCTGATCTGAGCGGTGCTCAGATCTAGAACCAGCTTAAAGGTGTTTTTCCCTCCCGAAACCGTGCTGTTTTCCAATTAGATTTTAAATAGACATGGTTTTTGTTGTCTATTCGATCCTAAAAAGTGGTATCAGAGCAAGGTTGTTCTTGAAAGTGCATTTTAAATCAAAAATTTTTAAGGTTTTAAAATGTTTGCAGCTCTGATTGTGTTTTCAGATCTGTTTTTATCTTGCGAAAGCTCTCTGTGCTACAAAATCATTTTAAGAGTTTTTAAAACTCATTTTATAAAGATATGGGGAGTAATGTTCATTGAATTGCAGATCATTTTCTCGAAAGGAAAGTGTAGCGATATCTCTTCTCACGAGCTGACAGATTGCACGAGATCTGTGGACGCCAAGATCTCTGGTTTTACTTGAGCTAAAACTTAGAGAGAAATGGAAGGGATTCTGTAAATTGAATCCTCTATTACTCCTCTGATCTGAGTATATCCATAGACAGATGGCCAAACTGAGAGAACCATCCAAACCCTAGAAGACATGCTACGGACTTGCACCTTGGACTTCGGTAGTAACTGGAGCGAACATCTACCTCTCATAGAGTTCGCATACAACAATAGATACCATAACAGCATAGTAATGGCACCATATGAGGCCCTCTATGACGGAAATGTCGATCGCCGCTATATTGGGATGAGGTCGGAGAAAAGGCCATCACAGGATCTGAACTCGTCCACGAGACAGTGAAAAAGGTAGCCATCATCAAGGAGAGACTGAAGGCGGCACAGGATCGACAGAAAAGCTGGGCACACGTAAGGAGAAGACCATTGGCCTTTGAGGTAGGTGAAAAAGTGTATTTAAAGGTCTCTCCAATGAAAAGGATAGTCCGATTTGATAAGGTCGGAAAGCTGAATCCCCGGTATGTCGGACCATTTGAAGTCTTGGAAAGAATAGGCACACTTGCCTACAGACTGGCCCTATCACCCAGTATGTGAAGAATCCACAATGTTTTCCATGTCTCGCAACTGAGGAGATATATCGTGGATTTTAGTTACGTTCTTGATGAAGGGCCACTCCTTGTGGAAGGGAATTTGACCCAATGACTGAGCTATGAAGAAGTCCATATTCGAATCATGAACACAAAGGACCAGGTGCTTAGACGAATAACAATCCATACGTCAAAGTCCAATGGACCAACCACATCGATAGAGAAGCCATGTGAGAAATGTAGGAGAAGATGCGTAGAAAATACGCCTACCTCTTCGAAGATCATGAGAACCCCGGTTTCGAGGACGAAAATTCTTTTAAGGAGGGAGGGATGTGAAAACCCAGAAATTTAGTTCTCGGAAATATAGCCAAAAAAAAACTCAGCTTGACTAAGTCAACTCATATCTGGGACAGGCAACAGTCAACTCAGATTTGGGACAATCAACAGTCAATGCAGATCTGGGACAGTCAACAGTCAACTCAGATCTAGGACAGTCAACTCAGCTGAACAGTCATACAGTCAACTCAGATCTGGGACAGTCAACTCAACTTTGGATAAATCAACTCAGCTTTGGAAAAGTCAACTCAGCTGTGACGCCCACGCCCATGGGTGTCAACGGATTAGAGTTGAATGAAATAGTAAAAGGAAAAAAGAGAAGGGCTGAATAAAAATTTTTGTAAGCTGTATTGCCTTACAAATGTTATACACAAACAGTTGAATTAATGGTGCCAAAATGAAATAGCAAAAGCAGATCTGACTAACAGATTTGAATAACAGATCTCATAAAATTGCAAAGTTGCGATATTACAACCACTGGAACTCTATATGAATTCACTATTGTTGTAATAGATCTAATACAGATTTGACAAAAGATCAAAAACTACAACAGCTGTGAGGAAAACATCGGCCTTTGATATACACATGCACCACAGCTGGTTCAGCTCCCGTCGCCCGTCTGCCCCAGATCTGTCTCACCTGCACCATTAAAAACTAATGAGCCTAGGGGCTCAGCAAGTAAAATCTGAGAATAACAAGATCACTTAATGCAGGCAGACGCATCCATATCTGAATATAACTTAATTTAAAGGAAGGCATTTAAACATAAACATCTTTCGTAAAAATCAGATTTGGGAAATAACCCAGATCTCATCATAATATTCTTGTGATTTATGGCTTAGAAGCTCTCCTTAGGTCTGTAAGCACTTGATCAAGTTACTTCTGAATTCAGTCTTCATGGCATGAAGCCCTACATGAAGGGCCAACTGACACTCTCGACGACTGCTCACCCTTCCTTTATGAAGGGGCAACTGACACTCTCGACAGCTGCTCACCCTTCCATTATGACCGTCTGTTATTTACGCCATTAATCCTTTAAAACTAAACATTTCTTCCTTTAAACTCATATCTGGTTGAAATCAGATCTGAAAATCATCAGGTTTCACTTCTTTTAAAACTCGTTTCTTTTTAAAATCTCACTGAGAATCAGATTTGACTACTGGGGGCTTATCGCTGGAGTGAAAACAGATTCGGCTAACAAAATAATACTCGTGTACAAAACAGATCTTAGTCGTGAAATCAGATTTGACTGTAGAAGTGGTGTCACTGACATTAAAACAGATGTGGCTAAAGGAATAGTATCGTTAGCGTAAAATTGGTATCGCTAACTTCAAAACAGATTTGGATATGGGATATTGGCGCTAGCGTGAAACAGATTGACCTCAGGCTCGGTAATGCTAGCAAGAAAATAGATACGACTGTATAAACATTATTTATGAGGGAAACGGACTTGACATGGAAAAAACAGATTTGACCTGTGAAATCAGATGTGACCATAGAAACATATCGCCATCGTAGAAAACAGATTTGGAAGTGGAACTAGTGCTGCAACATCACGGACAACATCCAAAGGTACCAGTTCCACCTATCAAACCAGAACAAAATCCCGATTCGACCAGCATCGCCGATTTCTTGGAGTCAAGTCCAGACGCCGCCATTCACCAAAAGAAAGAACTTCATACTCGTACCATAAACTAGAATCTGTAAGCTCAATGATTTTTGAAATCAATAATATCTTCATTGAAACATGCTGGAGAGTTTTAAAATAGAAAACATTTATGTGAACCCGAACTTTCATATTCGTAACCAAGAATGAACATAAACATAGCTATATCTTGGACTTAAACAGGCAAGCAAACACAGAACTGAGGAAAAACAATATATGCTTTAATGGTGTAGCAAAGAATCAACTTTTGCTTGCCTTAACACTGGAAACACGAAGGCAGTTGGTTCCTGCAGAAATTGTAACGACCGGACTTTTCTCAAAGGAAATTTAGAAATTTGGGGATCGAATTGAAAGACCCAAAAATTTCAATCTTAATAAACATAAAAGTCGTTACTAAATTCTGGACTAAATTGCGAATAAACACAATTCATTACTGATGAATGCGGAACAATTGAAACAATGAAGAAAATCAGCTGGAAGGATAAACCAAACGCTGAACTAACTCCTCTGCTGAACAAATAACACACACGAAACTGAAATACCAGCTGACAAAATACGAGTGAACTTGCATATATCTTTACACAAAATGTTCATACAGATTTCTACAAAATGAGAAACTAGAAACCTGCTAACATACAAAACCATAACTAAAGTTCTGTACATCAAAATCTGAAAAGAAACAACGGAAGATGTCCACGATAAACATATCCTCCCTTTCTGATCATCTCCCTCCAGCTCTTACTGCTGATCACCTGCACTCAATGAAAACTAGTGAGCCGAAGGCTCAGCAGGTAAATCTGGAATAGCAAAATCATGCAATAGAACTGATACTGAAACTGGAAGCTGAATACATAACTGAAATCTGCGTACGCTTTGAAATGAACAAGCGCAATAATATATATAACTAGGAATTCTGATAGAAACTGAAAGCATAAAACATAATCAAATTCTGAAAACATTTTCTTTAAACATTCTCTGGAGCTGTGATTAAAATCACAATTGCGCTCTTCTGAAATTATGACAACACTTTAAACATTTTTGTCCAATTCGCTTGATCAAACTCCTGATATCAGTTTCTAGCACTATGGCTCATGGTGAAGGGATATACAGATCCGTCGACCTATACACCTGATCCTTCCTCTGTTGAAAGGGCACACGGTTCGTCAGCCGCACACTCACCCTTCTTCTGGGGACCCTCTTAGTTGTCATAACTTAAAATATTTTCTAAAACATCGTTCTGCTCTTTCTTTTCTTTCTAAAATCTGTTTTCTTTCTCTCTTGCACGAATTACTGGTTTTCTCTTGTCTAATGATGTTCTGGAACTGTAAAGGATTTCTCTGTAAAGCTTGCGAAAATGAAAACTGAATAAAGACACTACTTGAATCTGTCAATTGAATCGAATACAATCTTTGAAATGATTCGGAATTGAATAAGGAATCAAATTCTGAAATTTCGTTATCTGCTGAAGGAACGAAGAATGAACAGTACCAGTCGCAAGACTAATACCAGCTGAATGAACAATTCCAGTTGCAACGAATAGGAACCAGTCGCAAGACAAGAACCAGTCGCAAGGTCTTTTAAATAAATGTAAAGTGAAACGATGTCGTAGCGCATAAATCAGTCGCTACAACCATACGTAAAGAAAATGAAGTAACTGCTGAAATATAAAAATGAATGCATCTGCTGGTGAACAGTGCATCTGCTGAATGTCACGAAGACAACGCAACTGCTGAATTCTAACAAAGGAATGCAGCTGCTGAATTCTAATAAATGAATGCACCTGCTGGTGTGAACAAAGGAATACACCTGCTGGTTTTAGCAAAAGAAATGCATCTGCTGAATATCAATAGTTAATGAACAAATTACCAGCTGATGAACAAACTGTCAGCTGATGAACAAATTACCAGCTGATGAACAAATTATCAACTGATAAACAACTATCAACTAATGAATAAACTGCCAGCTGATGAACAATAAAATATGCAACAGCTGAACATGAAATAGTGCGACTGCTGATCGCAACTACTGAACTCAAATGATACAATTGCTGAAATCTATACTTAGAATATTTTCTACAAAGCAATAACAGCAGTGGTATAAGAACCAGCTCTCATACTTAACATGTAGATAACCATGAACTACGAAGGTTACCTTTGTCTGAAGAATTCAAAATATCTAAAGAACTTTCTGGAAATGATCGAATAAGCTACTTGTAAGCTACTTCGATGGAATTTCTGAAGAAAACTTAAGAATCTACTGGATGAACATCACCAAACCATTTTCTAAAACATCTCTTTGAATCAAAATACAGTAAAACGTAATCTTCATAAAACAGAGCATAAACTTTTCTGGTTTTGAAGAACAGCCGAAGCCATCTTCCTTTCTTTAAAATCTCATATAATCATGCAAACAGAATTGAATATATATGCTTTCACTGAGTGAAACAAGAAACAGAGTTACTTGCCTGAATTCTTGAACACAAATCACGGTAGAAATCCAGCAACTCCTAACCCACCGCCTGTTTCCTTTAAAACACTTTGAAAGTATTTTGTTCGGCTTCTTGAGAGAGAGCACCGCTTTATATGATTTGATTTTGAAAGTAATGATGCATGAAGCAGCTTAAGATCCTATTTATATGATTTGTAAATGCCTAAGGAAGAAACGCATTCAATTCAATATTCCAACTTCTGAAAGAAGCGTGCTCTGTTTTAAACCAAATAATGCATATGAAAACCGAACAGTTTTAGTTAAAACAAAAGGATTCAATCGGCTTGTAGGAATTGTTTAGACATCTACTGTAATTGCATTTCTGATATCTAGAATTTAGCTCTTAAATGATAAAAGCTAAACAATACATAAATAAAATCTGAAACTCGATTGATCAAGAGTTGAATATAATAGCATTATAATCCCTCAATCTCATATCTTTCTAGTTTATGGCCTTCAAAATATCTGGGCATTATAGAAATCCTCCTCAAGCAATCAACGACGAGCTCCTTAGAAAAGTTTGAGAGAACGAGAGAGAAAATTCTTTGACAAGTAAAATAAGATTCATTTCACAAAAGTCAGTAACATACGGCAGTTGTAGTAGGTAAAGTACCATGATTAAGCATGGCTTACAATTCCTTTACTTTTAAAATTTGATAAAAACTCCCTCTCATTATTTAAATTTTGCACATTTGCCAAATGATTTTGGAAAGAGACAATTTTCTCATTAAAACTGATTTCGAACGAAATTTGAAATCTGCTCGTGTCTTATGATTGGGGCGAAATCTGCCTGGAAATATTCTGCGCCGTATCTCAAATCTGAAATGAGGAAATCAGCTTTTTAAATAAATAACATGATCTTAATCTGAAATATCAACATGGCCCTTAAAATAAAAAGGGTTAAAATTGTGGTCTTATGGATTTTGGGGCGTTACAATTGTACCCTCCTTACGGGAATTTCATCCTCGAAATTTACTTACCAAACAGATCTGGGTAAAGCTATACATATCAGCTTCGGTCTCCCACGTAGCTTCTCGTTCTGTTTGGTTAAAACATTGCACCTTAACCATAGGGATATTACGGTTTCTCAACTTTCTAATCTCTCGAAGAAGAATCCTCTCGGGTCTCTCTTCGTAACTCAGATCTGATGCTAACTGAATTGGCTCATTGCTCAGTACGTGCGACGGGTTGTGAATATACTTCCTTAAAACTGACACATGAAAAACACTATGCACTGAAGACATATGAGGGGCCAATGCTAAACGATAACCCAACGTTCCTACTCATTCCAGAATCTCATAAGGCCCAATATATCTGGGACTCAGCTTTCCTTTCTTCCCAAAACGCATTACTCCTTTCATAGGAGCTACTCTCAAAAACACATGATCACACTTCGAAGCTCAGCTCTCGACGTCTATTGTTCGCATAACTCTTCTGCCTGCTCTGAGCTGCTCTCATCCGTTCTCTAATCTTTCTAACAGCTTCGGCTGTTTGCTCTACCACATCTGGTCCTAGACAGCTCGTTCTACTACCTCATCCCAGTGAAGAGGTGTTCTACATTTGCGACCATAGAGAGCTTCGTATGGGGCCATCTGGATAGAAGCCTGGAAACTGTTTTTATACGCGAATTCTACCAACGGTAACTTTAAATCCCAGCTCTCTGAAAAATCCACAATACAAGCCCTGAGTAGATCCTCTAAAATCTGAATCACCCTTTCAGATTTTCCATCTGTCTGGGGGTGAAAGGTTGTGCTAATGTCAGCTTAGTACCCAAAGCTCTATGCAAACTCTTCGAGAAAGCTGATGTAAACTTCGAATCTCTATCAGATACAATCGAAACTTGAACACCATGCAACCTTACTATTTCCTTCACATACAGATTTGCGTATCTGCTCACATCATATGTTGTCTTAACTTGTAAAAAGTGAGCTCACTTAGTGAGTCTGTCTACTATAACCCAATAGAATTATCCTTGAACAGTCCTGGGTAAACCAACTATAAAATCCATAGCTATACACTCCCATTTCCATTCTGGAATAGGCAGGGGCTTCAACATTCCCACGGGTCTTTGGTGTTCAGCTTTCACCAATTGGCACGTCAAACATTCAGAGACAAACCTTGAAACATCTCGTTTCATTCCTGGACACCAATACAACTTCTGAAGGTCTTTATACATCTTAGTACTCCCCAGATGCACAGAGTATGGGGACGTATGGGCTTCTGCCATCAGATATGATCTCAGGGTGTCTACTTGGGGCACCCACATCCGGCCATGAAATCTCACTATTCCTTCTTCTGAAAAGTAGAGATTACTACCTCTCTCTCTATCTTGCTTAACCCACTACTGAAGCTGCTCATCTTTCACCTGTCCCTCTCGAATCTGGTCTATCAGATTTGATCGAATGGTGAGATCTGTCAGGCCTCGTGCTCACATCAGAGTAAAACCACGCAAACACAAGCGGAAGCTACTAAAAAGTGGTTAAATTTTTTTTTTTTGCTTTTGGCCTGACAAAAAGATAACATAATTTAAAATACAACAATACTCAAAATAATACCAGTTTTATAAATCCACAACACCACAAACAGTCAAGTACAATAATTGCCCAACGGCTGAATACAACACAAGTACTGATAGACTGCCAACTATATAGATCTAAGCATCACCCGGGACATCCCATCAGCGGTGATACCAGTGCATATAGATAATATACATAACTGGGACACTCTAACTACCTCCTGGGGCACCTCCAGCTGGGTTAAAACCACGACCAGCTGTAAAATCTGGGATACCTGAAAACAAACAGGCAAACAACACAACAGCCCCAGAGGGACCTCGGGGACAAACCCCAGTACGGAGAGCAATTATAAAACAGCAATGAATAGCAAAAGATAAGATGCATATGCTATGCATGAAGAACAGTACAATAGTCGAAGGCTACAACTGAACAAGGAGCCAAGGAATTCAAACACAGCACCACAGCTGATAGCAAATTCTGCGAAGAAAGGTTAGTGGCCACTGGTATGTATACAAGCATATGGGAATTACCCGCTCATCTTTACACCACACCCAAAATACCAGAAGCATCAACAACTCAACCTGCTGTTGCCCAAACCATGAACTGTGGTAGTTAACCACTCGGCGCATGGTGGATAATAAATACCAGCAGGGAGATGAGAGTGCGGTATTGCCGCTCGCCCTCAAATCTGGTAAGAACAGAACAGCAATAACAACAGGACATGGCTGCAATAGCTGAATGGAAATGATAATGCATATGCAATGCAAAAGTTAAACCAGCACATAAACAACAATGCAATGCATACACAGCAAACACATAATATCCATGCCAATTCCAGCCGTAATACAAGCTCAACATCCGTACCTCACCAGCTCCTGAGCTACAATTTCCACACACAGTTGCTACAGCGAAGTCCGAGCAACACAGATCTGTTACCTGCTAAGCCAACACAAGCTACTGCTCAAAGACCAACACAAAACAACAGCAGCTGGGATCTATAACTCCACCAGCGCTTATCTACCTTCCTAACTTAACGGAAAGCTCTAACAAAGCTTAAAGTTAGAATTCTCACTTACCCCAACAAACTACCGGCACGGCAGGAACGCTTATGCTAACAAACTACACAAGGGAGATGTCTTAGCGATCCTGCGATCCTCTTCCAGCTCCTCCAAAGCCTTCTAAAGAGGTATAGAACGAAGCGCCTTAGCGAGAGGAGTCCAACGCTACCACTCTCACTCTCGTAGTTGTCTACCACCGGAAATTAGGACGGATAAGGTTACGGTGAACATTAACTAGGGTATCGCGACAATATTTGGAAACGAAGGAAATATTTCTAAGTGTCGGGGAAACAAATAATAGAGTACAGCAGCTAAGTCCCCTATTAAATACACTTCTCAACAGCTGACAGAAGCAAGAACAGATTTCACCGACAAAACAGTCGCCATCGCTGTTATATCAACCAGCAGTTGAAATCTCGCATCAGCTTTTGCCTATCGTTAAATAGCGAACAACTAAACAAAACGACGTCGCCCACTAGCCACTGTTGATCGCTAACCAACAGCTGATCTTTCAAACAACGCTAAGGCTAAACGGCGTCGCACCAACTTAACCAAACGACGTCGCAGAGGGACAAGTCACCTCGCTACCAACAGCTGATCAACAAACCAACAGCTGAATAAAACAAAGCACCAAATCTCTCAACAGCTGATGTCTATCATAACCAACAGCTGGTACAAAGCGCTCCACTCAAAATGCTGTCGTTCCAACTTATCAAAATGACATAGTTTCGCTACCCGCTACAAAACATGCTAACGAAACCAACAGTTGGATCTTGTTCACAAAACGTCGTCGCTTCAGAGTCTCTTAGCGCTCTCTACTAATCATCGCAACTAACATACCAACAGCTGATCACTCGCAACAGCTGGTCTCTCGCAACAGCTGGATACGCGCTGATACACCAACGACTGAAATCCACGTCAGCGTTGCTGCTGCTTCCTATCAAAACGCAACGACTGAAATCTAACTAAGCACTGCTGCTCCAACTGGTTCCTACTACTACTGTTGATATCTTTCCAACTGCTGATTCCAACACTTAGGCAAAATCGATGTCTATGCCAAGCACATCGACCAACGGTTGGTCCAAACCCGACCAACACCTGACTGCGAAAACACAGGTCTCACATCTGCCAAAATCACAATACCAGTGCTGGGCACCAACTCTAGTCCGAACTTCTAAATATCATAAGCCAATGGCCTTTGGACAATAAGCTGGGCTAATCCAATTGATTTCCTACTTAGGGCATCAGCCACCACATTGGCCTTTCCTGGATGATAGCTGATTGTACAATCATAATCCTTCACTAGCTCTAGCCATCTCCTATGCTTCATATTGTGTTCCTTTTGGGTGAAAAAGTACTTGAGGCTCTAATTGTTGGGATCCGGATCGCGCCCCCCGGCGAGGCAGCGGAAGAACAGAAAATACAAGTGCCGGGAGACGATCAATACGATGAATAATTCATATCTATGACATTCATAGGGTGTTTTAACGAATACCTTGCTGGCACTTGTGCCTGGCTCCAACCGGAATTACAAGAACCCCGGCTCTTCACGGTAGGTGGCGGTAGATCCGTCAATCAGGTCCACGACCGGAATCGATCTCCCTCCAATCAGCCTGCACTAGAAGCCTGAAGGATTTTATCACCGACGAATTCTCCTCGAAAAACTAGTCGGAACAAGTCCGGCGAGCGGCGGCGGCGGCGGCGCACGGCGGCGGCGTGAGGTAGATGAAGAGAAGGGGGACGGCTATATTTAGGTTTAGGGTTTTTGAGAGTGAGTTATTATGAAGTCTAGGTTAGTCTTAATTAAATAGACTTAATGATGACTTGGACCGGCCCAACGGGCCCAGGTCCAATGGGTGAACATTCAGTTCAGCCCCATCACCGAGACTTCATCGTAACACCGATCGCCGATCAGATCGGACCGATCGACTCAGTTTCAAAAACTGAATGCTATGATCTGAAAAACCATTTTTCAGAGCCCCAGTGCAAAATGACCGTTTTGCCCCTCAACAGCGGAAAACCCCGGTTTGACCCCTGTTCGATTTTTAGGTAAGTCGCACTCCCAAACTACCTCTTCGTATGCTCAACACATTGAGCTGAGTATCCGTGCGAGAAATGATGACTTGGACCGGCCCAACGGGCCCAGGTCCAATGGGTGAACATTCAGTTCAGCCCCATCACCGAGACTTCATCGTAACACCGATCGCCGATCAGATCGGACCGATCGACTCAGTTTCAAAAACTGAATGCTATGATCTGAAAAACCATTTTTCAGAGCCCCAGTGCAAAATGACCGTTTTGCCCCTCAACAGCGGAAAACCCCGGTTTGACCCCTGTTGATTTTTAGGAAGTCGCACTCCCCAAAATCCTCTTCGTATGCTCAACACATTGAGCTGAGTATCCGTGCGAGAATCTCGAATCCAGTACTTGTGTGACCCTCAATGGTTCAGGGATACAGCTAGCCGTGTGCCCACAACCATTGCGGCTCCGGAATCACAATTTTGGACTTGCCCATCGGATCATGGTAAAGCGTCTAGCAACATCGCCCCATGATCCCCTAGGTATCACTGATAGTGCCTGCAAGAACCAGTTGGTCGTGGTTAGCATACAGTACGGTCCTTTCAATCCATATATCCCGATCAGATCAACGACCATTGGTAAATCGAGAGTCGCTATAGATCTGATAGCTATGCATACATCTTGGAGATCGAATAGTGACATCGCGAGTGTAACTAGGTAAACACATTTACCTAAAGCACTTCTAGTACTCTGGCCAGAGATTTATACACTATTATCCCCTCAGATAGCATAGGATATCCACGCATGTCTGCGAGCGGTGAATCCTCGACAACGATGCATCGACTCCTATATGGATCGGGGTCTCATCCAATCCCGATGCCTTATGACCTCAAGTGAGTCGGCAAACGGGTCAAAGTGAGACGCCTATCATGTAGAGTGTCAATGACGTTTCGAGTCGTGAGGACTAATCAGTACAACCAAGACCTCGGACTTATCCACTCGACAAATGGTAACCACTTGGAAAGTCCGAAGGAGGGTAGTTCGATAGATCACCAGGTCACTATCTATCTGCATGCTCAGAACATCACAATGTTCCCTACCAATGAAACATGGTACTTCGCATCACAGATACTAGTCTCGAACTCGGGCGGCCTTATCCTCATTTTGACGGCCCAACGACTAGGAACAATTTCAGAATACACAGCGACTATTAGATGTGTTTCATGATAGCCGTCATACCCACTATCACATCTAACATACGCTTTAGTGCATTCTAGGTCTTTACTCAACGCAATTGTAAATCATCATACACACAATGAAAGTAAAGAATGACATATAATAAATGCGAATATCATATATAAAGATTGTCATATACAAGAGTCTATAAACCCACACGCCACAAGTTGGCTAGTTGGGCATCTACTCTAACAATCTCCCACTTGCCCTAAAGCCAACTACTCATCAGACGCAGTCCCATTGTTTCGCGATGTTTTTCAAACAAGGGTCCTGGCAAGGGCTTCGTAAGTGGATCAGCAACGTTGTCCGTAGAGGCGACTCTCTCAACTGCTATGTCACCTCTAGCCAAATCCCGGATTATGTGATATTTCCTCAGTATGTGTTTGGATCTTTGGTGAGACCTAGGCTCCTTTGCTTGCGCAACGGCACCCGTGTTGTCGCAGTACACCGGGACTGGACCAACTCCATTAGGAATGATGCCCAACTCTTGGACGAAATTCCTTATCCAAACGGCCTCCTTAGCAGCAGCTGATGCTGCAATGTACTCAGCCTCAGTAGTTGAATCCGCGATGGTGTCTTGCTTGGAACTCTTCCAAGAGACAGCACCACCATTGAGCATGAATACAAATCCAGAGGTTGATTTCGAATCATCCATGTCACACTGGAAGCTAGAATCAGTTTAGCTTTCCAGCTTCAGTTCACCACCCCCATAGACCATGAACATATTCTTAGTCCTTCGTAAGTACTCAAGAATATCCTTCACGACCTTCCAATGCAATTACTCAGCCTCAGTAGTTGAATCCGCGATGGTGTCTTGCTTGGAACTCTTCCAAGAGACAGCACCACCATTGAGCATGAATACAAATCCAGAGGTTGATTTCGAATCATCCATGTCACACTGGAAGCTAGAATCAGTTTAGCTTTCCAGCTTCAGTTCACCACCCCCATAGACCATGAACATATTCTTAGTCCTTCGTAAGTACTCAAGAATATCCTTCACGACCTTCCAATGCAATTGGCCGGGGTTGGCCTGGTAGCGGCTCGTGACACTCAGAGCATATGCGACATCCGGTCTAGTCGAGATCATGCCATACATAATACTACCTATTTCCGAGGCATATGGAACACGTGCCATACTCTCTATCTCCTCATCAGTCTTTGGACACATAGACTTAGATAGAGTGACCCCGTGGCACATAGGTAGGTGTCCTATCTTGGACTCTTCCATAGAGAACCTCTTAAGTATGGTATCGATGTAGGTAGCTTGGGTGAGTCCGAGCATCCGTTTAGATCTATCTCGATAGATCTGTATTCCAAGAATATAGGATGCTTCACAATGTCCTTCATTGAAAATCTACTAGACAACCATACTTTAGTTGACTGCAGCATTCCTACATCATTCCCAATGAGTATAATGTTATCAACATAAAGTACGAGGAATGTCACAGCGCTTTTAACTAGCTTTTTATAGACACATGGCTCTTTGGGATTCTTGATGAAACCAAATTCCTTAATTGTTTCATCGAATCTCAGGTTCCAACTTCGCGATGCTTGTTTGAGACCGTAGATCGATCTCTGAAGCTTGCATACCTTATGCTCTCTTCCAACAGATGTGAAACCCTCAGCCTGCGTCATATAGATCTCTTCCTTAATGTTTCCATTAAGGAATGCAGTTTTCACATCCATTTGCCATATCTCATAGTCGTACCATGCGGCTATGGCTAACAAGATTCTAATTGACTTGAACATTGCGACTGGCGAGAAGGTTTCATCATAGTCAACACCTTGCCTTTGAGTGTAACCTTTCGCGACAAGTCATGCCTTGTAGGTCATTACCTTACCATCAGGCCCAAGTTTCCTCTTGTACACCCATTTGCACCCAATAGGAACAATTCCTTCGGGAGGGTTAACCAGAGTCCAAACTTGGTTAGCATGCATTGAGTCAAACTCAGACTGCATTGCTTCAAGCCAAAAATTAGAATCAGCATCGGAAATTGCCTCATTGAAAGTTCTTGGATCAGATCCAACAACTTGATCACCTTGATCATCTTCAAGGAGAAAACCATATCTCTCAGGAGCTCTAGGAATCCTTTCGGACCTCCTAGGTGCGACCATTTCTGGTACTGGCTCTGTAGGTGTAGGAGACTCACCTGGTACTTCGATTGGATCTCGAACCTCTTCAAGTTCTACTATTTTGCCCTTTTTATCAAGTAGAAATTCCCTTTCCATAGAGGTGGCATTCCTAGAAACAAACACTTTTGTTTCGCTCGGATAGTAGAAGTAGTATCCAATGGAATTCTTTGGATACCCAATGAAGTAGAATAACATGGATCTCGTATCCAGCTTATCTCCCACTGTCTGCTTCACGTAAGCAGGACATCCCCAAATCCTCATAAATGAGTACTTGGGTGGTTTGCCCATCCATATCTCATACGGAGTCTTGTCCACTGCCTTGGTGTGGACATTGTTCAACAACATTACCGCCGTTTCGAGCGCATAGCCCCAAAACGAGGTAAGAAGTTCAGTGAAGCTCATCATAGATCGAACCATGTCCAACAAGGTCCGATTACGACGCTCCGCTACACCATTGAGCTGTGGTGTGGCAGGATGGGTCCACTGTGAGAGAATCCCATTCTCCTTCAGATAGTCTTGAAATTCAGCACTTAATTATTCACCACCTCGATCAGATCGAAGTGCTTTAATACTTTTGCCTAATTGATTTTCTACTTCAGCCTTGAATTCTTTGAACCTTTCAAAGGATTCAAACTTGTGCTTCATCAAGTACAAGCCCATACCTTGAGTAATCATCGGTAAAGGTGATGAAGTATGTGTGACCGTATTTAGTACCAATACTAAACGGGTCGCACACATCAGTATGGATCAAATCCAATAGGCCTTGAGCACGTTCACCCTTGCCCTTGAAGGGTTGCTTGGTCATCTTTCCTTTCAGACAGGATTCACAAGTCGGTAGGGAGTTGATGTCTGACAGATCAAACAGGTCACTCCTAACTAACTTGTTCATCCTACTTAGGGAAATGTGACCTAGCCTAGCGTGCCAAAGTTGTGCTGGGTTCAAGTTATCGTGTTTCCGTTTAATCGTTGTCGTATGTGCTTCGACATCGCGAGTGGGAACGTCTTTTAATTTTAAGGTGTATAAATCGTTTTCGCGTTCCCCAATTCCAATTAAACATTCATTCTTGTAAATATTGCAAATCAAATTAGCAAACATACAAGAACATCCATCTCTATCAAGCATAGGAATAGAAATAATGTTTTTAATCAATTCAGGAACAAATAAAACGTCTCGTAACAACAACTTAAAATCTGAAGACAGAAATAAATAAACATCTCCTATAGCTACTGCAGCAACTCTTGCTCCATTGCCAAGCCTCAAGTGGGTCTCACCCTCTCTAAGACGTCGGCTTCTTGTCATCACCTGCAAATCATTGCAGACAGTGGTGGCAAACGTCCTCGCTCTTGTTTGTCTTAGAAGCCTTTGCCTTTGGCTTCTTGGCAGACTTTTCCTCCTTCGCAGGAGCAGAACGCTTCTTGCTCTTGCGTCTGGGCCCCTTCTTCGCAAAGGAAGAAGAACCCAGAAGGAGGACGAGTTTGTCCTTCTTTATAGTCCCCTCAAACACTACAAGCATGTTAACCACCTCTTCATGGGTGGCTTCCAGCTTGTTCATGTTGAAGTTGACCACAACGGGGTAAAATGCAGCAGGCAGTGAGAGGAGAAGTACATCCACAGACAGCTCGTGTGGAAGCGCGATATCAAGGCCCGACAGCTTTTCAACTAGCCCAATCATACGAACCCCATGCTCGCGGACTGAAGTCCCATCGCGCATGCGGCTCGTCATCAGCTCCTTGACAGCCGTGAACCTCTCATGTCGAGAGTTCTCCCCGTACAGTTCCTTGAGATGAAAGAGTATGGCAGCGGCATACTTTGTCTTCTCAAAGCGACGTTGCATTTCATTGACATCGATGCCATCACATAGCATCGAGCTTTAACCTCATCGTCCCGCCATTGGTTAAGCGTGATCAGCTCCTCAGGGCTGATATCGGCAGGGGTTTCCTCCGGAGGCGACTTCTCTATCGTATAGAGGAGCTTCTCCGAAG
>KV014435.1:0-10957 GCA_001598015.1 Dorcoceras hygrometricum | reverse complement strand
AGTTTTAAATTGTATTTAAAACGAGGGATTTTATTTTTGAAAAATTTTGGTCTCATGCATATTTAAATCTAATTTAAAACATGCAACATGCGGATTCAACTAACTATATATCAACATATATAAATATTGGGATGATCGATCGCGAGAGCTATGCGGTCCGTGGTTGCCAGCCACGGACCTGGGTCCAATCCTAGGGGTAATGCAATATGCAATGCAATCCTATTACAAAGCTTTCCGGTTTTACAGATCTTCGGTCTTCAATATCTTGATCGTCATTGTCCACCGTCTTCGGATGTCCTCCCACTAAATCTAGTAATTTTACATTTAAATTTACCATGACATACAAGGGATACATTTATCAATGGTTGGGAACGGGCCACAAACAGGCCCACTTTAAATGATAATCAAAATATTTACAAATCGAATCACAAAAACCTATCGCATACACCTAACAAATTGGGCACGGCTCTCGATCATCCCAATCATGCAGATAATCTAATTAACATGCATAAATTAAATAATCCTATTATTTATCGTAAAATCATATTTTAATCATAAAATCGCATTTTATAATAAAATCGCATTTTGTCGATAAAATCAAATTTCAATCAACAAAATCATATTTCATTATAAAATCATATTTCATAATTAAAATCACATTTTACTAATTTTAATTGTATCAAATTGGGCTTAAAACAATTCTAGGCCCAAAAACTTAAAAATTTCAAAATCGATCAACGGGCCCGATATCGTATACCGACCCGAAAACTTCACGGGCTGCCCGGGACAGGCCCGAACCAAACCCTAGAAGAAATCAGCCGTCATGACATCGCCGGAGCTTCGCCGGAGCAGCGGCCGATCGGTGGCGGCGCTACCATCGTTATCGCACGGCGCGAGGCCACGCATGCGGCCGCGACATGTGCGGCGCAATCACGCGCCATCGTGCGCCATTGTGCGTCGACGTGCGGCGCACGGCCCCCGACCAACGCGCTGGACAACGGCGCCTCCTTCCTCAACGTCGTGCGATGTCTCGCGCGCGGCCGTGCGTGGAACAGCGCCATCGAGCGCGGAACCCGTGCGTGCGTCGTCGGCCACCATCGTTCCACTCGTGCGGCCAGCGCACGATGAGAGGCGCGACATCGTGCGGCCGAGGCGCGCGACAAGCGCGGCAGTCGCGCGGCTGAGGCGCGCAACATGTGCGGCAGGCGCACGGCAGAGGCGCGCAACATGTGCGGCGGGTGATAGCGGCGGTCGGCGGCCAGCTTCGAAGTTTTCGATTTTCAATCTGAAATTTAGAGATGTTAGATACAATAAGGCAATCAGTATTGATCAGATCCGAAAACCTGTGCTCTGATACCACTGTTGGGATCCGGATCGCGCCCCCCGGCGAGGCAGCGGAAGAACAGAAAATACAAGTGCCGGGAGACGATCAATACGATGAATAATTCATATCTATGACATTCATAGGGTGTTTTAACGAATACCTTGCTGGCACTTGTGCCTGGCTCCAACCGGAATTACAAAAACCCCGGCTCTTCACGGTAGGTGGCGGTAGATCCGTCAATCAGGTCCACGACCGGAATCGATCTCCCTCCAATCAGCCTGCACTAGAAGGCTGAAGGATTTTATCACCGACGAATTCTCCTCGAAAAACTAGCCGGAACAAGTCCGACGAGCGGCGGCGGGCGGCGCACGGCGGCGGCGTGAGGTAGATGAAGAGAAGGGGGGCGGCTATATTTAGGTTTAGGGTTTTTTAGAGTGAGTTATTATAAAGTCTAGGTTAGTCTTAATTAAATAGACTTAATGATGACTTGGACCGGCCCAACGGGCCCGGGTCCAACGGGTGAACATTCAGTTCAGCCCCATCACCGAGACTTCATCGTAACTCCGATCGCCGATCAGATCGGATCGATCGACTCATTTTCAAAAACTGAATGCTATGATCTGAAAAACCATTTTTCAGAACCCCAGTGCAAAATGACCGTTTTGCCCCTCAACAGCGGGAAACCCTGGTTTGACCCCTGTTGACTTTTAGGAAGTCGCACTCCCCAAAACCCTCTTCGTATGCTCAACACATTGAGCTGAGTATCCGTGTGGGAATCTCGAATCCAGTACTTGTGTGGCCCTCAATGGTTCAGGGATACAGCTAGCCGTGGACCCACAACCATTGCGGCTCCGGAATCACAATTCCGGACTTGCCCATCGGATCATGGTATAGCGTCTAGCAACATCGCCCCATGATCCCCTAGGTATCACTGATAGTGCCTGCAAGAACCAGTTGGTCGTGGTTAGCGTACAGTACAGTCATTTCAATCCATATATCCCGATCAGATCAACGACCATTGGTAAATCGAGAGTCGCTATAGATCCGATAGCTATGAATACATCTTGGAGATCGAATAGTGACATCGCGAGTGTAACTAGGTAAACACATTTACCTAAAAAACTTCTAGTACTCTGGCCAGAGATTTATACACTATTATCTCCTCAGATAGCATAGGATATCCACGCATGTCTGCGAGCGGTGAATCCTCGACAATGATGCATCGACTCATACATGCATCGGGGTCTCACCCAATCCCGGACAAATGGTAACCACTTGGAAAGTCCGAAGGAGGGTAGTTCGATAGATCACCGGGTCACTATCTATCTGCATGCTCAGAACATCATAATGTTCCCTACCAATGAAACATGGTACTTCGCATCGCAGATACTAGTCTCGAACTCGGGCGGCCTTATCCTCATTTTGACGGCCCAATCGACTAGGAACAAGTTCAGAATACACACGACTATTAGATGTGTTTCATGATAGCCGTCATACCCACTATCACATCTAACATACGCTTTAGTGCATTCTAGGTTTTTACTCAACGCAATTGTAAATCATCATACACACAATGAAAGTAAAGAATGCCATATAATAAATGCGAATATCATATATAAAGATTGTCATATACAAGATTCTATAAACCCACACGCCACAAGTTGGCTAGTTGGGCATCTACTCTAACACTTATGATCTGTAAATATCTCACACTTCTCCCCATAGAGGTAATGTCTCCAGATCTTCAAGGCAAAAACTACAGCTGCCAGCTCTAAGTAATGCGTAGGATAGTTCTTCTCATGATCCTTCAATTGTCTGGATGCGTAGGAGATTACTCTATGGTCCTGCATCAGCACAGCACCTAAACCCAACTTGGACGCATCTGTATAAATAACAAAATTTCCTTGATCATATGGCATGGTTAGCACAGGGGCTTCTATCAACGCTTGCTTTAACTTATCAAAACTGAGTTGGCAATCTGGTGTCCAATCATATTTAAACTTCTTTCTTGTTAGCGAGGTTAAAGTAACTGCTATCTTCGAAAACCCTTGAATGAATCGCCTATAGTATCTGGCTAAACCCAAGAAAAAGCTTACTTCTTAAACAGATTTTGGAACTCGCCACTCACGTACAACTTCTACCTTGGCCGGGTCCACTTCTAGTCCATCCTTGGATATAATATGACCTAAGAAAGCAACTTTCTCCAAGCAAAAATCACACTTACTAAACTTAGCGAACAACTGCTTACTCTTCAAAACTTGAAGCACTATCCTCAGATGGTCTGCGTTCTCAGATCTGGTCTTAGAGTACACAAGGATATCGTCTATGAACACAACTACGAACTGATCCAAAAATGGTTGAAAAACTATATTCATCAGGTCCATAAAAGCTTAGGGTGCATTAGTAAGTCCAAAGGGCATTACTAAAAACTCATAATGGACATAGCGGGTTCTAAAGGCTGTCTTATAGATGTCTGCTGGTTTAATCTTCAATTGATGGTAACCAGATCTCAAGTCGATCTTAGAAAAGACTATTGATCCCTTCAGTTGGTCAAAAAGATCCTCAATCCTTGGAAGGGGATTATTATTCTTAATTGGTAGACTTATTCATCTCTCGGTAATCTATACATAACCTCAAACTCCCATGCTTCTTCTTAACAAACAAAAAAGGGGCTCCCCACGGTGACGTGCTCGGTCTAATGAAACCCTTATCTAACAAATATTGGATCTGTTCCTTCAATTCCCTCATCTCTGATGGAGCTAGGCGATAGGGTGTTCTGGATACATGTGCAGCTCCTGGTACTAGATTGATTGCGAATTCCACCTCTCTATCTGGTGGTAGTCCGTGTATCCTCTGGGAAAACCTAGGGAAACTCATTAACCACCTCCACATCTGAAAGTTGAGGCTTACTAATCGTAGCTAGGGATGATAGACTCACCAGAAATCCTACTCCACCTTTCCTCAAACAGCTGCGAGCCTTAAGAGCTGATATAATGCACGGGATCTTCCAAGTCTGATTGGCTTCGAATCTGAATGGGTCTCCTCTGGGTGGGTTAACCACTAAAGTTCTGATCTTAAAGTCAATTACTACCTCATACATAGTTAACCAGTCCATTCCCAAAATCATATCGAACTCAGGCATCGGTAGTACAATCAAATCTGCGGTAATCAAACTCCCTTGGAGCCTAAGTTCTAAACCTCGAAACAGATCATAGGATACTAACTCTTCTCCTGAGGGTACCGTTACGCAAAAGCCTATAGTTACTTGGTTGGGTCTGATAGGTAACTCCTTGGCAAACTTGGTTGCTATAAAATAATGGGTAGCACCTGAATCTATCAAAGCTATGGAGGGAATACCAGCAATCAAGATCTTACCCGTAACCACCGTCGAATCTGGGTTGGCATGCTCAGCTGTCATCATAAAAGATCTACTAGTCACCAGCTGCTTTGTCTTTGGGCAATTCTTAATAACATGCCCTGGAAACCCACATCTGAAGAAGACGTTCTGACCAAGTCTGCATAGACCAAAGTGATTCTTCTGGCACTTGGGACACACAGGTCTGTTGTTGCTAGCAGGAACTGCACTAATGGGCTGGATAGGTAGGGGTTTCTGCTCTTGGAGTCTCTGCTGATTCTTATTCTGTTTCTTGATGGCCTCTGATCTTTCTGCTGGAAGGCCTACCTCTTCTGATGCCTCTCTACTTCCACATCTTTCCAATCCCTCTCAATAAGCAGGGCTCTATCCACTGCTTCTCTGTAAGTTTTAGGCACAGATAACCTAACATTCATCTTGAACATAGGCTTTAACCCTTCCACAAAGTGGCTCAACTTCTCTTCTGGATCATTACCAATAAGAGGCACAAAATAACATCCTCTTTCAAACATCAGCACATACTCCTGTACGGTCATAATTCCTTGTTTCAAAGTTAGAAACTCTCTCTTCAACTCATACCTCTTGTCTGCTGTGAAGTATTGCTGAAATAATACTCGCTTGAAATCTCCCCAAGTCAGATTTTCCAAATGCACAGATAGCTTAGCTCCTTCCCACCAAATCATAACGTCATCTCTCAACATGTAGATAGCGCACCGAGGCCTATCCAAGTCTGGAATTTGGAGATATTCAAATATAACCTCCATCTCTTGATCCAGCTCTCAGCAATCAGCAGATCTGTTGTACCACTAAACTCCTTCCATTTTTGCCTTCGAAACTTCTCTTGAGGATCATCGTGGCTTGGTCCTCTACTACTAGAAGATTGGTCATCGCCTCTGCCGTTTGTTCTACCAACAACCTTAGGAGTTGGGCAATATTAGCGTTACTGTCGGGGCTGGTTTCTTCTAAGGGGATATTTCTTCTACATCTTCCTCGGCCAGACATATTAATCTATAGCCCGTAATCCACCACGAATGAACATCAGAACATGATAAATTTAAAACACAAATGATCTGAAACATAAAGTAAAACTCACAGCTCTGGAGAAACGGTCGACGAAATCTGTCCCAACCGAAAGTGTGTGTTTATCTCAGGACCATGCTCTGATACCAAGTTGTTACGCCCACGCCCATGGGTGTCAACGGATTAGAGTTGAATGATATAGTAAAAGGAAAAAAGAGAAGGGCTGAATAAAAATTTTTGTAAGCTGTATTGCCTTACAAATGTTATATACAAACAGTTGAATTAATGGCACGAAAATGAAATAGCTAAAGCAGATCTGACTAACAGATTTGAATAACAGATCTGATAAAATTGCAAAGTTGCGATATTACAACCACTGGAACTCTATATGAATTCACTATTGTTGTAATAGATCTAATACAGATTTGACAAAAGATCAAAAACTACAACAGCTGCGCGGAAAACATCGGTCTTTGTTACACACATGAACCACAGCTGGTTCAACTCCCGCCGCCCATCTGCCCCAGATCTGTCTTACCTGCATCATTAAAAGCTAGTGAGCCTAGGTGCTCAGCAAGTAAAATTTGAGAATAACAAGATCACTTAATGCAGGCAGACGCATCCATATCTGAATATAACATAGTTTAAAGGAAGGCATTTAAACATAAACATCTTTCGTAAAAATCAGATTTGGGAAATAACCCAGATCTCATCATAATTTTCTTGTGATTTATGGCTTAGAAGCTCTCCTTAGGTCCGTAGGCACTTGATCAAGTTACTTATGAATTCAGTCTTCATGGAATGAAGCCCTATATGAAGGGGCAACTGACACTCTCGACGACTGCTCACCCTTCCTTTATGAAGGGACAACTGACACTCTCGACAGCTGCTCATCCTTCCATTATTACTGTATGTTATCTACGCCATAAATCCTTTATAACTAAACATTTCTTCTTTTAAACTCATATCTGGTTGAAATCAGATCTGAAAATCATCAGGGTTCACTTCTTTTAAAACTCGTTTCTCTTTAAAATCTCACAGAGCATCAGATTTGACTACTGGGGGCTTATCGCTGGAGTGAAAACAGATTCACTAACAAAATAATACTCGGGTACAAAACAGATCTTAGTCGTGAAAGAAGATTTGGCTATAGAAGTGGTGTCACTGACATTAAATAGATGTGGCTAAAGGACCAGTATCTTTAGCGTAAAATTTGTATCGCTAACGTCGAAACATATTTGGATATGGGATATTGGCGCTACGTGAAACAGATTGACCTCAGGCTCGGTAATGCTAGAAAGAAAATAGATACTGTTGGGGAACAACGGTGTAGGATCCAGATCCCGCCTCCCGGGGCGCAGCGGAAAAACAAAGTTTCTCGAGAGACGATCAATACAATAAAATTCAAACACAATACGAACCATTCATAGGGTGTTTTCGTTGATTACCTTGCTGGAAACTCGTGCCTGGCTCCAACCGGAATTACAAGAACGCCGGCTCTTCACGGTAGGCGGCGGTAGATTCATCAATCAGGTCCATGACCAGAAACGATCTCCCTCCGATCAGCCTGCACTAGAAGACTGATGGATTTTTTCACCAACGGATTCACCTCAAAAAGTTGCCCGGAGCAAGTCCGGCGCGGCGGCGGAGGCGTGCACCGGTGGCGGCGGCGGCGAGGCTTTGGAGGAGAATGGGGCGGCCGTGTCTAGCACACTAGGTTTAGGGTTTTGTGTTGTGTCAAAAAGTGTGTTATGATTAAGCCTAAGTCTACATTAAGTAGACTTAATGATGGACTTGGACCGGCCCAACGGGCACGGGTCCAATGTATGAACATTCGGTTCATCCCTATCACCGTGACTTCATCATAACTCTGATCGCCGATCAGATCAGACCGATCGACTCAGTTTCCAAAACTGAATACTATGATCTGAAAAACCATTTTTCAGAACACCAGTACAAAAATGGACTTGGACCGGCCCAACGGGCACGGGTCCAATGTATGAACATTCGGTTCATCCCTATCACCGTGACTTCATCATAACTCTGATCGCCGATCAGATCAGACCGATCGACTCAGTTTCCAAAACTGAATACTATGATCTGAAAAACCATTTTTCAGAACACCAGTACAAAATGACCGTTTTGCCCCTCAACAGCGGAAAATCACGATTTGACCCCTGTTGACTTTTAGGAAGTCGCACTCCCCAAAATCCTCCTCAAGTTCTCAACACATTGAGCTTAGTATCCGTGCGGGAATCTCGAATCCAGTACTTGTGTGACCCTCAATGGTTCAGGGATACAGCTTGCCGTGGGCCCACAACCATTGTGGCTCCGGAATCACAATTCCGGACTTGCCCATCGGATCATGGTAAGAGCGTCTAGCAACATCGCCCCATGATCCCCTAGGTATCACTGATAGTGCCTACAAGAACCAATTGGTCGTGGTTAGCGTACAGTACGGTCCTTTCAATCCATATATCCCGATCAGATCAACGACCATTGGTAAATCGAGAGTCGCTAAAAATCCGATAGCTATGCATACATCTTGGAGATCGAATAGTGACATCGCGAGTGTAACTAGGTAAACCCATTTACCTAAAACACTTCTAGTACTCTGGCCAGAGATTTATACACTATTATCCCCTCAAATAGCATAGGATATCCACACATGTCTGCGAGCGGTGAATCCTCGACAACGATGCATCGACTCCTACATGCATCGGGGCCTCACCCAATCCCGCCGCCTAACGACCCCAAGTGAGTCGGCAAACGGGTCAAAGTGAGGCGCCTATCATGTAGAGCCTCAATGTCGTTTCGAGTCGTGAGGACTAATCAGTACAACCAAGACCTCGGACTTATCCACTCGACAAATGGTAACCACTTGGAATGTCCGAACGAGGGTAGTTCGATAGATCACCAGGTCACTATCTATCTGCATGCTCAGAACATCACAATGTTCCCTACCAATGAAACATGGTACTTTGCATCGCAGATACTAGTCTCGAGCTCGAGCGGCCTTACCCTCATTTTGACGGCCCAATCGACTAGGAACTAATTCAGAATACATAGTGACTATTAGATGTGTTGCATGATAGCCGTCATACCCACTATCACATATAACATACACTATAGTGCATTCTAGGTCTTTACTCAACGTAATTGTTAATCATCATACAACACAATGAAAGTAAAGAATGCCATAAGAAAATGCAAATATCATATATAAAGACTGTCATATACAATAGTCTATAAACCAACACGCCACAAGTTGGCCAGTTGGGCATCTACTCTAACAATCTCCCACTTGCCCTAAAGCCAACTACTCATCAGACGTAGTCCCATTGTTTCGCGATGTTTTTCAAACAAGGGTCCTGGTAAGGGCTTCGTAAGTGGATCAGCAATGTTTTCCGTAGAGGCGACTCTCTCAACTGCTATGTCACCTCTAGCCACAATATCCTGGATTATGTGGTATTTCCTCAGTATGTGTTTGGATCTTTGGTGAGACCTAGGCTCCTTTGCTTGCGCAATGGCACCCGTGTTGTCGCAGTACACCGGGACTGGACCAACTCCATTAGGAATGACGCCCAACTCTTGGACGAAATTCCTTATCCAAACCGCCTCCTTAGCAGCAGCTGATGCTGCGATGTACTCAGCCTCAGTGGTTGAATCCGCGATGGTGTCTTGCTTGGAACTCTTCCAAGAGACAGCACCACCATTGAGCATGAATACAAATCCATAGGATGACTTCGAATCATCCACGTCACACTGGAAGCTAGAATCAGTGTAGCCTTCCAATTTCAGTTCACCATCCCCATAGACCATGAACATATTCTTAGTCCTTCGCAAGTACATAAGAATATCCTTCACAGCCTTCCAATGCAATTGTCCGGGGTTGGCCTGGAAGCGGCTCGTGACACTCAGAGCATGTGCGACATCCGGTCTAGTCGAGATCATTCCATACATAATACTACCTATTGCCGAGGCATATGGCACACGTGTCATACTCTCTATCTCCTCATCAGTCTTCGGACACATAGACTTAGATAGAGTGACCCCGTGGCACATAGGTAGGTGTCCTCTCTTGGACTCTTCCATAGATAACCTCTTAAGTATGGTATCGATGTAGGTAGCTTGGGTGAGTCCGAGCATCTGTTTCAATCTATCCCGATAGATCTGTATTCCAAGAATATAGGATGCTTCACCCATGTCCTTCATCGAAAATCTACTAGACAACCAGACTTTAGTTGACTGCATCATTCCTACATCATTCCCAATGAGTAGAATGTCATCAACATAAAGTACGAGGAATGTCACAGCGCTTTTAACTACCTTCTTATATACAGATGGCTCCTCGGGATTGTTGATGAAACCAAATTCCTTAATTGTTTCATCGAATCTCAGGTTCCAACTTCGGGATGCTTGTTTGAGACCGTAGATCGATCTCTGAAGCTTGCATACCTTATGCTCGCTTCCAACGGATGTGAAAACCCTCAGGCTGCATCATATAGATCTCTTCCTTAATGTTTCCATTAAGGAACGTAGTTTTCACATCCATTTTCCATATCTCATAGTCGTACCATGCGGCTATGGCTAACAAGATTCTAATTGACTTGAACATATTTTCCATATCTCATAGTCGTACCATGCGGCTATGGCTAACAAGATTCTAATTGACTTGAACATTGCGACTGGCGAGAAGGTTTCATCATAGTCAACACCTTGCCTTTGATTGTAACCTTTCGCGACCAGTCGTGCCTTGTAGGTCATTACCTTACCATCAGGCCCAAGTTTCCTCTTGTATACCCATTTGCACCCAATAGGAACAATTCCTTCGGGAGGATTAACAAGATTCCAAACTTGGTTAGCATGCATCGAGTCTAACTCAGATTGCATTGCTTCAAGCCACAAATTAGAATCAGCATCGGAAATTGCCTCCTTGAAAGTTCTTGGATCAGATCCAACAACTTGATCACCTTGATCATCTTCAAGGAGAAAACCATATCTCTCAGGAGCCCTAGGAACCCTTTCGGATCTCCTAGGTGCAACCATTTCTGGTACCGGCTCTGGAGGTGCAGGAGATTCATCTGGTACTTCTGTGTTAGAGTAGATGCCCAACTAGCCAACTTGTGGCGTGTGGGTTTTATATACTCTTGTACAAACAATCTTTATATATGATATTCGCATTTTCTTATATGGCATTCTTTACTTTCATTATGTGTGTAATGATTTACAATTGTGTT
>KV014434.1:1245-40810 GCA_001598015.1 Dorcoceras hygrometricum | reverse complement strand
TGCATGCTCAGAACATCACAATGTTCCCTACCAATGAAACATGGTACTTTGCATCGCAGATACTAGTCTCGAACTCGGGCGGCCTTATCCTCATTTTGATGGCCCAATCGACTAGGAACATGTTCATAATACACAGCGACTATTAGATGTGTTTCATGATAGTCGTCATACCCACTATCACATGTAACATACGCTTTAGTGCATTCTAGGTCTTTACTCAACGCAATTGTAAATCATCATACATACAATGAAAGTAAAGAATGCCATATAATAAATGCGAATATCATATATAAAGATTGTCGTATACAAGAGTCTATAAACCCACACGCCACAAGTTGGCTAGTTGGGCATCTACTCTAACACAAGCTCCCAACTACTACACGTCATCCCGCTAATGGCGTCGCTTCAATACCAGCAAGAAGTGACCAACTAGCGCGGCCAGAGTAATGCGCGACTACCAGATCTAATCACAGAATCTGAATGTAATTGACCCGCATTGACCAACGCTCAAGTTTGATCAGTTCCCGCGAATATCCTTCAACTCTTCAGATCTGTTCTAAGCACCATTGCGGACCCGATAGCTTCACCAAGCATACCAGCTCAAAACTAGCTCATCCCAGATCTATTCAAGTCAAATCTGGTCTATGCTAAACCTGATTAATTAACTCAATTAATCCAATAATATTTTGGGTCTCACATTCCTCCCCCACTAAAACAAGATTTCGTCCTCGAAATCAAACAACAACTCCGGATCTGAAACCAAAACCTCAACGCAAAGCAACGCTGGAAGAATTCTGCTAAGCACTAAACAAACAGCAGAAAACTAACACTCAACGAAAGGCTACTAACCAAGAGTTCAAGATAACTGGAACAAACAACAACAACAAACAAAACTAGCTACTGGAAACAAACGCAACATCTATTCAAACAGATGTGGCCACTCGCGTTATTTTCTCTTCCAACTCCCACGTAGCTTCTTCTCTACCATGTTTGCTCCATTGGACCATCACCAAGGGAATGGTCTTGTTCCACAGCTGTTTCTCTTTTTTGTCCATGATCTGCAAGGGATATTCCACATAACTTAAATTCCGATCTAGCTCCACCTCTTCAGTTCTTAACACATGCAAAGGATCTGGCTCATACTTCCTCAACATAGACATATGAAAAACATCATGTAAGGAGGACAGATCTGGCGGCAACAATAGTTGATAAACCAAAGGACCAATTCTCTCAACAATCTCATATGGTCCAACAAAACTAGGAGCCATCCCTTGAGACCAAATCTCATAACACCGTGGAAAGGAGAAACTTTCAGAAAAACCAGATCACCAACCTGAAATTTTCTAAAGGCTGACGCCTCTTGTTCGCATAACTGGCTTGGCGATCTTGTGCAGCTTTCATTCGCTGGCGGATCAGATCCACTTGATCTCTCATCTGCTGCACAAATTCTGGAGAACACAGCTGCTTCTCCCCACTTCTTCCCAACAAACAGGCGATCTACACTTTCTTCCATACAAGGCTTCAAATGGTGCCATACCAATCGTGACCTGGTAGCCGTTATTGTAAGAAAACTCAACCAAAGACAACGAATCTTGCCAGCTACCACCAAAATTCATTACAACAGCTCTCAACATATCCTCTAAAATCTGGATAGTTCTCTCAGATTGGCCATATGTTTGGGGATGATACGCTGTGCTCATAGCCAATCTAGTACCCAAAGCTGTTTGCAAACTCTTCCAAAACCTGGAAGTAAACATCGGATCACGATATGAAATGATAGAAATAGGCACACCATGAAATCTCACCACGAAATCTATGTACAGCTTCGCCATCTTCTTCAAAGAATACGTCATGTTGTAAGGAATGAAGTGAGCAGACTTCGACAATCTGTCTATACAACCCACACAACATCACACCCTCTGTTGGAACGAGGCAAATGGGTCACAAAATCCATAGCTATGTGCTCCCAATTCCATTGCACCTCCAAACTCTGCAACAAACCACCAGGTCTCATCCTTTCAGCCTTGACTTGCTGACAATTCAGACAACGGGCTACAAAATCACCAACATCACTCTTCAAACCTGCCCACCAGTAATGCTGCTTCAAGGCATGATACATCTTTCTCACATCAGGATGGACACTATGTCTACTGCAGTGTGCTTCTCTCAAGATCTCTTCCTTTAAATCAATCAGATTTGGCACTACCAACCTACCACGAAACCTCAAACAACCATCAGATGAGACAGAATAGTCTTTCAACTGTCCAACTCTAACTTTCAACTTCAGCTCATGGATAGATGGATCGGTTCTTTGAGCTTCTCTAATACTCAAAAAACAATCTGGCTCAACTTGGAAGGAAGAAACCACAACATAGTCCTCACCTGGGTATAATCGCCAACCAGTAGTGTTTAGATGCTCATGGACCTTCGAAATCTGCAACGAAGCCAGCATCGCCACTTGAGCCTTTCTGCTCAATGCATCAGCAACTACATTCACTTTCCCAGGCTGATATTGGATCTCACAATCAAAGTCCTTTAGCAGCTCCATCCACCTACGCTGTCTCATGTTCAAATATGATTGAGAAAAGAGATATCGAAGACTCTTGTGGTCGGAATACACCACAAATTGCTCACCATACAGGTAGTGGCGCCAAATATTCAAGGAAAAGACCACTGCTGCTAACTCCAAATCATGAACTGGGTAACGAGACTCATGCGGTTTCAACTGACGAGAGGCATACACAATGACTCGACCATTCTGCATCAACACACAACCCAATCCATTTAAGGAAGCTTCCGCACAAACCACAAAACCACCTGATCCTGAAGAAAAAGCTAACACAGGCGCTGAAGTTAGCTTCTCTTTGAGCAATTGGAAACTGTTCTCACACTGCTCAGTCCAAACAAACCTCTTGTCTTTCTGAGTCAACTACGTCATAGGCTTAGCTATGCTAGAGAATTCCTCTATAAAACGCCGATAATAGCTAGCCAAACCCAAGAAACTACGAATCTCAGAAACATTCTTGGGACGCTCCAAGTTAACAACCTCAAGCATCCGAACAAACAACAAAACCACCTGATCTGAAGGCAAAGCTAACACAGGCGCAGAAGTTAGCTTCTCTTTGAGCAACAAAAAGCTGTTCTCACACTGCTCAGTCCAAAAAAACCTCTTGTCTTTCTGAGTCAATTGCGTCATAGGCTTAGCTATACTAGAGAATCCCTCTATAAAGCGACGATAATAGTCAGCCAAACCCTAGAACTACGAATCTCAGAAACATTCTTGGGACGCTCCCAGTTAACAACTGCCTCAAATTTACTGGGATCCACAGAAATACCTTCAGCTGAAACGACATGACCCATAAACATGACTCTGTCCAACCAAAACTCGCACTTGAAAAACTTGGCATACAACTGCGAGTCTCGAAGTGTCTAGAGAACCAACCTCAAATGCTCTTTGTGCTGCATTGGAGTATTAGAGTACACCAAGATATCATCGATAAACACAATCACAAACTGATCGATGAATTCTCTAAAGACTCGATTCATCAGGTCCATAAAAACTGCAGGGGCATTCGTCAAACCAAAAGGCATAACCAAAAACTCATAATGCCCGTACCTCGTACGAAAAGCAGTTTTCGCAACATCTTGCTCTCGAATGCGCAACTGATGGTACCCCGAACACAGATCGATCTTAGAAAACACAGCTGAACCCTGAAGCTGATCAAACAAGTCATCGATCCTCGGCAAAGGGTACTTATTCTTTATTGTCGCCTATTCAACTGTCTAAAGTCGATGCACATCCTCATCGACCCATCCTTCTTCTTTACATACAAGATAGGCGCTCCCCACGGGAACATACTTGGCCTAATGAAACCCTTCTCCAGCAAGTCGCTAAGCTGAACCTTAAGCTCCCTCAACTCAGCGGGTGCTAAACGATATGGAGCTCGCGAGGTAGGAGCTGTACCAGGTACCAGCTCAATGCTAAAGTCTATCTCCCTCTTCGGAGGAAAACTAGGAATCTCCTTCGGAAACACAATAGGGAAAAGGTGAACAACGGGAACATCACTAAGCTCTACGCGCGAAGAAGAAGATGCATCCAAAGCATAGATCATAAATCCAGCATTCTCCAATGACAACAGGCTAAACATCTACATCACAGAGACTAAAGGAATCTTCGACTGGGAATCATGGCAATAGAAATTCCATTTCTCGCCAGACTGGGGCCTAAAAACACAACGCCATGGAAACAATCCACAGTGGCCCTATAACTAGACAACACGTCCATTCCCACTATGCAATCGAAATCCCACATCACTATCCTGATCAGATTTGCTAACAACACGTTCTCACCAAAGCTAAGAATATCATTCAACAAGATCTCTCGGGAGTATAGGCTCGCGCCGACAGGAGTCACAATAGACACAACATCACACAAAATAGTGGTATATAAACCATGATCAACCACAAATGCATCAGCAATAAACGAATGTGATGCTCCTGTATCAAACAATACACGTGCAGGAAAATCACAGACAAAACAAGTACCTGCGTCCTCCTCCTGGCGTGCCCTCCGCTTGCTCCCTCGTCATGGCATTCACTGGGCATACTGAGGTCCTGAAAACTGGGGCTGGGAAGACTGTCCAAATCGCAAAGGACCAGGTTGCTGGAACTGATTAAACTAAGGCTCTCCCAACCTCTGCTGCTGAATCAGAAAAGAACGACCTCTAGTCGATCCACCCGCATGACCCTGTGGTGGGGCGAAGGTATGCTGAGATCCAGCCAAAGGACACACTCTCGCAAAGTGTCCATACTGCCCACAGTTTTTACACGAACCCTGCATGCATACACACTGCGCTGTAGGATGCTTTCGTCCACACTGGCCACAAAACTCGACCTTGGAACTACCGCTGCTAGAACTACTCGAGTCAGAAGAACTAGAACCTGACTTCTTCTTGAACTGACGACCACGAGGCCTAAACCTCTGGTGTCCAGACTGTTGGGCTACCTGCTACTGGGGTGGCTGGGATGACTACACAGACTGGGAAGGTTGCACCCCTCTGGGATGGTTACCTTGCACCACTTGCGACCTAACACGAGACCGACGGTTCTGCAGTCCCTCCTCAATATCCATAGCCTTGTCCACCGCATCCGTATAACTCGTCGATGAACCCGCCAACACCAAAGAATACAACTCTTCATTGAGCCCCTCCAAGAACTTGTTCCTCTTCGCCTTCTCTCGGCCAGAAACATGCGGAACATACACAATAAGAGAAGAAAATCTCCGGGCATACTCCCCCACGGACATAGTACCCTGCACCAGGTTATCAAAATCACGCTCCCTGGCGTTAACAAAGGATTCCGGAACGTACTCCTGACGAAAAGCAGTACAAAAGCTGTTTCACGTGATCCCTACACCTGTCTCCTCTAGAGTCCTCAAAGCGCCTCTCCACCAACGCTCGACACTTCTTCTCAATTGAAACGTAGCCAAACTCAACCTACGCTCATCATCATACCTGACACGGTCAAACAACCCGATAATGTGCTGCAACCAGGACTCCGCATCGGAACTAGGCTCGTCACCGTTAAACGTCTGAGGGTTCATCCGCTGAACCTCGCCATCACAAGTTCCATGTCGTCCACACGGGCTGCCAGCTCATCTACCTCAACCTGACTATCACGTCTATGAAAAGGTCCACTACGCTGCACCTCCTCGTTCTGACCCTCGGACTCTTCCTGAAACTGCCATCTACCTCTACCCCTACGTCTAGGAGGCATCTACGAAGGCAATAAGAGGGTAAGATCACACAACAACAAATATATCACATAACAATAAATCACATAGTCAAGCACATGCAACATGGAACCCTGTGCCTAGACTCAAGTGTGATCAAAGGAAATTGAGCTTATCCCAGCTTAAGCTCTGATACAAAAAATGTCAGGCCTCGTGCTCAATCAGAGTAAAACCACATAAAACAAAGTAGCGGAAGCCATAAAATAGTGGCTACATTTTCGCTTTTGGCCTGACTCAGAAATCATAAGTTAAAATACACTGATATTCAAAATATTGGTTTACAAAATCCAACAATGATACAACATAGAGTGATCCTCAATCAACAACATAGATACAATACAACATAAATGAAAATATCATATGTATCTACTACATATAACTGGGACACTCTATCCACCTCCCGGGGAACTACCAGCTAGATCAACTCCATGACCCGCGGAGATACCGTGGTAACCTAAAAACACACACAGGCAAACAAACACTAGCCCCAGAGGGACATGGGGTCAAACCCCAGTACGGAGAGCAACTGAAAAACAGCAGTTAATTAGCAATAGATAAAATGCGAATTCTATGCATGAGAACAAGGCTACAACCGAAGACAGGGAGCCAAAGGATCTCAAAGAACTGCTCAACAACTGATATCCAATCAACTGGAAGATAGTGGAAACGGCGTGTGAGTATATGGGAGCTACCCACTCGTCTCAGCACACTGCACCAGATGCATAACACAGCTCAACCTGTTGTTGCCCAACTCATGAGATGTGGGAGCTCCAACTCGCTGATAGTGGCTAACTGATAGCAGCTTTACGAGCTGGTTTAACACAAATGATCTGGTTCCTTAAATCTTGAGCTGCAATAGGTCAGTGTTCTTGAATGTTTATGCACCTAGATACAGATTGAGTAATGAATTAAAATAATGCGAAATAACTCAAACTGAACTCTTATATTCGAAAGCTCATTTACGATTTTATGCATATTAAACAAATTTGAAATGCGTGTGTTAGGATCGAAAAGCAAGCTCCGGAGTTCAGAGGGGGGGGGGTGAATGAACTCCTTTGCTTATTTTTGTTTGAAAATTATTTCGAAAATTTTTCCAGCTTTGAAGCAAACTTCTAGCCGAGTTACCAGCTAAGAAGGTTCTCAGTGTCTACTGTTGTCTCGTGTAATAATATGATTTTTATGCGAAATGAACACGATTCAATCAGCTGAGCAATTTAATCAAGTGCATGAATGTAAAAGTTGTAGAGACGAGAGATTTGTTTCTGGAAGTTCGGAGCAAAATTCTCCTACGTCTCCCCTTATTCCTCGATGGGAAGGTTTAAATTAGAAGACATTGATTTATAAAACTCTTTGTACAAACCCACTCCCGCAACCAGCAGCCACGAGAACTCATAGCAAACAACCAGCAAAATACAGACCCGCGATCTGGTTCACAATAAAATAATCTCAGCTCTAAGCTGGTCGTGCTAATCTAGCACTTCTGCACTCTCTGTTTATGTTTTACAACAATCGTTCAATACTACAGAGTGTGTAAATAAAAGAGTCTGTGACACAGAAGAAAATAGGCAATATGTGCGTGTGTCACTTGTGCAAGCTGGTTCAAGATAAACTCTGATTCAGTGAAGGACTGGTTATCTTGTATATTCTATAATCTCTTTGTGTTCAATACCTCTTCACAGCTGCTTAACTCTTCTATTTATACTCTTTGGATGCAGCAGTAATAAATGTTACCAGTAGACACATTGTGTGCATACAAATTGAGTTTCCTACGACGCCTTAAATGCATGTGCAATGAAAGTACAACTCCAATAAATGCATTGCCCTTTTTAGAAACTCTGTGCCGTCTTCAGTTTGTACCGTATCTATGCGTATCTGATTTTAGCTCAAAGTATCACTGCAGAGATGTCGAATATTTCAAATCAAGTTGTACGTAGATTCAAACATTCCAAAATACAAGTTGCTAAGTTGCCTTTAACTTAGCTGGCCTCCCGATCTGGTTCCAGAAAGTTGAGCTGCTTTGAGCTGGTTTTCTTAACTGGTCTTCCAGCTGGTTACTCATCACTCCAGCTGGTCTTCTTATCTGTGAGCTGTTCTTAAGACCGTAAACCACTGGTTTCTAGCTATTCGATTCAGTGCTTACTGATCTTCGATCTTTCTCAATTTATCTGGCTCGACATCTTTGAACTGGTATTAGCAGGACTTGGTATCCAGCTGATCTATCAGCACACCTTAAATTCCTGAGATGGTTTGTCCTTAAAACCAACACATCTCGATATCCTGAACCAGCTTGACCAAACTCCCTTTGCTGGTTTGTCCTCAATGCTTAGAGCTGGTTTTTCCTTGACCGGCTTGACTCTGCTCTGATTTGGTTTCTTCATTCTACGTAGTAAGCTTCGTCCAGATCTTGTCACTTTGGTCCAATTTCTCTTTTATGGACTTCATTTCTTGTTCATTTTTCATCACCAAAACTTCTGAAATTCATCCTAACAATTTGCCCTTTTTGGTGATGACAAAACCCGGTTGTAAAAATAGATTTCTATAACACATTTAACCAATTTACAATGAGAAGGTTAGCTCTAAATAACTTAGTCCAAAAACAAATAAAAAACTGCCCTTGCTCTAGAACCATTTGCTGAACTTAAATCTTTCACTATCTTCACCCAACATGTATCTTCCTGGACTTGGTCCCCTTCCTCCTCTTGGACTTGGTCCTCTACCACGTATACTACTTTGTCCACCGCTCGGTCCTTCCCCTCCCGATCTACTGGATCCGTCTACTGGTCTACTCTACCAACCTTTTTCCTTTTTGGCCTTACCAACCCACATGAGATGCTTAACTAGTGTGGCAAGCTTCAATTTGACCATATCAAGATCAGTGGTCAGCTGGTGTTGCTGTCCAGCAAGCTGACGAATAATGCTGGTTTCTAATGCATTTTGGGAAGATGTAACATGGCCGACCAGTTTATCCACCTTGTCATAAACTACATGCTTGTGGCTTCCAAAGTCTAGCTTCAAAGATGTCTGAGTATCCATCAGCTTCTCAATATTGGAAATCATAGAGTGAAGTTTAGACTCCATAGAATTCTGTTTCGAATCTATAGAGAGCATCCTTGAGTCCAAATCCTTGATCAATTGAAGCGATAGCTTTGTCCACTTCATCAATCTTGGAGTTAGCATGAGGACTTCGGGGGGACTGAATATGAACATTCGTTGAGAACTAGTGTGGGAAGATTCTGAGCTGTTGAGGAAGGATAAACGGGGGTGTCCTCTTTGCTGTCTGCCATAAATGCAACCATCTGGAGATGTGAAGGATTGTGACCCTGATGGTCCACATTATTATCTTCTGAAGTGGGATCTGGATCCGGATTATTCACAATATTTGCAATATTTACAGATGGGTCCTCCAGTTGAGTAGGATTGTCAGTAGAGCTCTGTTATTGGTGTTTCTCAGTCAAAGAATTTTTCTGTACATTGTCTTGTTCACCATGAGCCTGGTGCTCATTATTTGGAGACTGAGGCTCCTCCGTGAGAACAGGTGGCTCATTTTCATGAGCCTGATGCTCTTGATAATTCACGGCCTTATTCACAATATCCTGCTGTACAATCTGCTTAGTTTGATCCTGTGTTGCTGCCTGCTCTTGTTCTTCCCGACTGGAAAATTACAAAGTAAGAAATTGTGACTGATTGGATGCTGATCCTATTAATGAGGCTTCTGGAGCGATAATCGGCAATCCTGCTATCACTCGTTGAGCCCTGTGCAGCGTAGCTATCTCCTTTAGCTCTTTGTGTAGAAACCAAATAAATAGATAATCATGGTTGATCGATGGGACATCCAGCTGGAAATTATCCATATGCTCATTATACAGTTTCTGGACTTCCAGCTCGTAGAGTTTATACATAATGAGCGATCGTCGCTTAAACAATTCAGAGATATGCTCTGTCTCGCCCCATACCAACAACTGTTCTTCAATTTGGGCCAAATGTTCAAAAGACGATACATCTTTGATGCGTACCTCTTTCCGTAAGCGCAACCATTCAAGGCGTTCATCCGTGCAGATACATTGTCCCAAGCATATTTTAGCACCAGCTAGCAATGCTCCTCAACAGGGATAGGTTTGTTCATAACAACTAGGGTCTCTTTACCCTTGGAGGCGGGATCGGTTTTGGGCAGAAAATATGTTGCGCAATCGATATCCCGGATTTGTACAGGGGAAAAGATGCCCTGTCCCACAAACATCATCGTCTGAAGAGCTGGTTGCTTAGTCATTAACACCATTGACCTGTCATTGAGACCAGATACCTGCTCACGCTGAAAAGTGCTTTCCTTCGGCTCGATTCTGTCACCCTTGTTTACTCAGTCTTCAATTTTAAAAGTTTCCCCTTCGGCATAGGCATCAGTAAACATTCTTGGCTCGTCCTGAGCAGTAGTAGAAGTGACTTCATTTTGACCTCCATGGTCCATCTGAGTATCATACCCCAGATTGTCTTTATACCGATCGCCACCACCCCTCTGTACATCCTGGTCAGAGTCCGTTCTCTCATGCCCTCCGTCAGCGACTATGTCTGGTACCGGACCATATTGGGTCTCCATTCGAAGCTCATCAACTGTAGAAATCTTCTTGGGTCGCTTGGTCCGTTGCTTCTTTGTTGTTAGCACCGGAGAAGAATCATGGTTGCCTCTGAATCAGAAGATTCGACAATTAATTTTCTCTTACCGCCATCCTAGCGCAGCTGTTCCAGCGGACGTGAATCATCATCTGAGTTGATTCCAGATTTTGATGTCGCAGGAGCAATATTGCTCCCAGCCTCCACTGGTCACTGTCCACCACCACCTTCTTCACCTGTTTCTTATTCTTTTTCTTTTCCACATTCTGCGTGTCAGCCTTCTTGTCTTGCTTATAGCATTTTATTGCCCCGTAACTCTGGTTTGTTTTGTCACTAGCTGTGCTATCTGTGACTCACCGCCCTCAGTATTGCTGGTGGTGTCCTCAGTGTGCTTGCTGGACTCACCAGCAGGCTTAATTTCCACTTTATGTTTACACAGATTTGCTGGTCAGCATTTTCTGAGGGTGCACTTTGACTGATTCTCCAAGATCAGCCTTTTCTAGGTTTGCCAACAAGATACTGACCTGCACCGCAAATCTCTGAGATTGCTTCTTTGGATTGTTCACCATACCCAACAACACTCGGAACAGAATTTTACCCCAGTTGACTGTCAACCCAGTAGAAATAACAACCATTAATTCAAAATTTTCACTCGTGATTGTATCAAAGGATCCTGCTTTTGCGCATAGTGACTTTGCGACGATATCGTGCAACAAACGATACTCAACCTTCATTTACCTTTTATTGCTTGGTGCCCTGAACGACACATCAGTTGCCAAAAACCTACTATGCATTTCCATCAGTGTGTCTTTAGGGATATCCAGAAATCCAGTCATTCCCTCAGTTGGAAGTTGAAACTTTGTAGAAAACACATCCTCAGTAATAACCATCTTCTGATTACAGACGAAACTAACAATCGTCCCAGCAATGACTTTCGCATTGACGAAGAACTCAGTGACTGCATCTTCATATACAGAGGTGGGAACCTCCAGAAACCCTTTCAGCCCTGTATCTTCCAGAGATTTAAACATACGGGTCATACCGGTGTGCTCCAGAGTGAGCACAGACTCGAACGCCACCTGCAAAGCATTCAAAAATCGAGAAGAGGCCATATATTATAGTAAAATATTTGGAAATTTGATAGAACAGGGATTATTTCACGAGTGTACATAGATTCAGTTGCAAGAGATTAAGATTGCGTGAAAATTTTGGAAAGCGTATGGTAAAAGGTAAAGTAAACAGTATATGTATGATCGTAGAGAGAGAAGGGTTTGTACTGGACACGTGTCATAATCTTATTTAAAAGACTTTTGAAATTCCATAAAAATGACCGTCCGATTTAAAAACGTTTCAGAAATAACCCAATATCGACTTACACTTTATTTACCAGCACGGAAACAAATAAGGCAAACCCCATGATAACATCACACTGTATGAGTCCCAAGCTGGTCCAGATCGCATACCGCTCAAAGACAACCAACGTAATTTTTAGTTATCTGTTTGACTCATATTGTTCCCCCTGAATTTATGCATACAGTCATGAAATATCGAGGAGACCTAAGATGTTTCTAAAGTAAGAAAACTTAGCGTCCGACAGAGGCTTGGTGAAGATATTAGCAACTTGCTGATCTGTTGGCACATGCTCCACCAGAACGTCCTTTTTAAGTACATGATCTCGAATGAAGTGATGTCGTATGTCAATGTGCTTGGTTCTGGAGTGCAGTACGGGGTTCTGAGTGATCGCGATAGCATTTGTGTTGTCACAGAATGTGAGGCCCGATGCACAATAAAGAGAATAACCACGCAAAACACAACTGCGGAAGCATTTAAAAGTGGCTAAAATTTTTCGCTTTGGCCTGACTTAGAAAACATAAGTTAAAAATACATTGATACTCAAAATATTGGTTTTATAACAACTGAATAACCAACAACAAGCAAACAATGAGACAAACATCGAGTCTCCCAATCAACAAAACTCAACTCAGCAATAGAACATTACATCCCTACGGGACATTCCCTTAGGACGATTCTACTTCATATATATATACTATACATAACTGAGACACTCTACCACCTCCTGGGGCACCACCAGTTGAATCATCTCCACGACCAGCTGAGAAACCATGGTAACCTGAACAACACAAAGATAACCAAACAACAAGCCCCAGAGGAACATGGGGTCAAACCTCAGTACGGAGAGCAATACAAACAGCTAATAGATGACAACAGATAGCAGCAAAGCTTACGTCAGCGACTTCAATGCCAACATAAAGTCATGACGTCATCAGAGCTGCTATCAGCAGATACCTCTAAACCCAAAACTTACAAAAATCTCCAGAATTACTCTAAGAGGGAAATCGACCCGAAAACACAATTCAAACATACAAACAGAGATTCTAAACCAACAAATCTCTAAACAACCGACAGAACCTCTATAATTCGATTAATTCCCACGATTAATCTCAATTAACAAATCCAGGTCTCACACATGAGACATAAAGATGCAAGAGAAATAGGCTATGAACAAATCAGGATGCCAAAGGAGCCGAAGGACCAGCTCAATAGCTATCAAACAGATCAACAAAGAACCGTGGCCACAATGTGCGTGAGAGCATGGTAGCTATCCACTCGTCTTAACACACGGAACGAGAGCATAATGAAATCACTCAACCTGCTGTTGCCAAAGCTCATGAGAGCTTGGTAGCTATACACTCGTCTCATAGAGGCTAAAAACTGAACCAGCAGGGAGATGAGGAGCACGGCATTACCGCTCGTCCTCAACAACAGCTCCTGGTACAAACGGGTTAGTGCAACAACAACAAAGGCTAACAGATATGAGCTCAAACAAGGGAAATGCGTGAATGCCAATGCCACAGCTTACAATAATCAGCAGAGAGATTAGCAGTAAGCAACAACAACACAACAGCACAGATTACACGCATACCAGCAAGCATACACATATATCCATGCCAAATCCCAAAGCTGTAAACAAGCTCAAATCCGTACCTTCAGTTTCTGAGCTACAATTACCACAAAAAAGTCCCGAGTAACTCAAATCTGCCACTTTCTTGGCCAAACAACAACAACCAGCTCAGGGACTCTATGCACAGAAACACAAACTGGGAGCCACCAGCTCAACCCAGCTCTATCCTACCTTTCTAGCACAACAAATAGCTCTAAACAAAGCACAAGGTAAGATCTAGTACTAACTCAAAGCACTGCCTGAGCAGAAAAACCAAATCTACCAGTCTACGAACAACGACACACTTTAGCTCCTTCGTGTTCTTCCAGCTTAACCCAAGCCTTTGAAAGTGGTAGTAATGGAAGCGTCTTAGCAAGAGGAACTCAACGCTACCAATCTTGCTCCAATCAGAGTCTTCTACCGCGGACATATAAGGTTTGGTGAACAGTAACTATGGTATCACGACAGAGTAGACTCACGGGAAATATTCTAAGTGTCGGGAAAGTATGGCGTACGAATAGTCAAAGTCCTTTATATACAACTTATATCTTCCGAAATCTGATGAACAGTAGCCACCGACAAACTCGAGGCTCACAGCTGATACCAACTCAGATCTGGACGCTACACTAAAATAGATTTGAACTCCTCCAAAATGGCGTCGCACAGAAGTCCACTATTCCAACTGGTACACGTCATCTCGCTAGCACCAAATCTGCTATCGCTAAACGGCATCGCATCGCTCCTAACCAGAACACCCAGATCTCACTCAGGTAGACCAGTCAAATCTGAAAATCATGAACCGCACCGGTCAACACCGAAACCACAAACCGGGCTGGTCCACACAATATTAGCAACTTGCGCACCTCAAATCTGGTTTCTCCCAAAGGATGTCTCTTCGCTACCTCGCAGGATATTCAACTAGAATACCCAGAATGTCTTGCGACAACCAGATTTGACCTCCAGCCTTGATTACCATCAACCAACGCTAAAGCTGAAGTCACCAACCAGCACTTCTCAACTCCCAGATCTGATTACTACTCAGCAGAACTCTCCAACCATCCAGAGCTGCTTCCAATACACAAACATAGAGACCCGATTACGTACACCAAGTATACCAAATCAAAGCTGGCCCGTCCCAGATCTGATCACGCCAAATTTGGTCTATACTAAACCCGATTAATTAACTTAATTTTTCCACCAATATTTCAGGTCTCACACAGAAGATAGGAGCTTCGTGTGCATCAATGCCATAGTCCCAAAGTTGGTGTTGAATCCATAGCATTTGAGAGAAACAACTACCATCTGCAAGGTACTCTGCCTCATCGGTGGACGTAGCAATTGATGTATGTTTTTTTCTAAACCATGAAATAAGCCTATCCCCCGAAATTGACAAGTTACACTTGTGCTTCGGCGATCAAGTTTACACCCTGCATAGTCTGCATCAACTGTAACCAATTAAATTCAAGCTGGAGTCATTGGGATACCAAAGACCCACGTTCTGCGTGCCTTTTAAATATTTGAGAATGCATTTAACAGCCATGTAGTGAGACTGTTTTGGATCAGCTTGAAACCTAGCACATATACAGACCGAGACATTATATCTGGTCTACTTGCTGTGAGGTATAGCAGCGAACCAATCATCCGATGATACATGGTTACCTCAACGGAAGTTCCAGCTTCATCTTTGTTCAGCTTGATAGAGTTACTCATTGGAGTAGCTGTTTAAGAACAATTTTCCATCCCGAACTTCTTCAGAAGTTCCTTGGTATACTTGGCTTGATTAATGAAAATTCCATCCTCAAGCTGTTTAAATTGCAATCCTAGGAAAAATGTCAGCTCCCCCATCATGCTCATCTCGAATTTGTCTTGCATCAACTTAGCCAGCTTGATAGAGTTACTCATTGGAGTAGCTGTTGAAGAGCAATTTTCCATCCCGAACTTCTTCAGAAGTTCCTTGGTATACTTGGCTTGATTAATGAAAATTCCATCCTCAAGCTGTTTAAATTGCAATCCTAGGAAAAATGTCAGCTCCCCCATCATGCTCATCTCGAATTTGTCTTGCATCAACTTAGAGAATCTGTCTCAAAGTTTATGGTTAGTTGATCCAAAGATGATATCATCAACATAAATCTATACGAGCAGGACATGATCATTCTTGACGAATTTGAATAGTCTTGTCCACAGATCCAATAATAAAATCATGATTCTTAAGAAATTTGGACAAGGTATCATACCAAGCTCTGGATCTTGTTTCAGACCATACAACGCTTTTTCAAGCTTGTATACATGATCTGGTCTGGTATGATCTGCGAAGCCAGGAGGTTGTGTGACATACACTTCCTCATTCAGGATGCCATTCAAGAAATGCACTCTTAACATCCATCTGATAAACTTTAAAATTCTTGAATGATGCATATGCAAGGAAGATTCTAATGGCTTCTAATCTTGCCACTAGTGCGAAGTATTCTTCAAAGTCTATGCCTTCTTCTTGCCTATATCCTTGCGCTACCAGCCTGGATTTATTTCGAACTACATTTCCTTGTTCATCCAGCTTATTCCTAAAGACCCATTTTGTACCTATGACATTTTAAGAGCTTGATCAGCTGGTCGGCAGTCTGATCTTTAGATTTCAAAAATAATACCCAAGTAAATTTTGAAAAATCATCTACCACAAAGAGGGTATATTTCATTCCCCCTAAGCTGGTTACGGGTATTGGACCAAAAAGATCCATATGCAGAAGATCCAGCTTACGAGAGGTTTTGGTACTGCCTTTAGTTTTGAAAGTAGATTTGATATGTTTACCCAGCGACAAGTGGAGCAGATCTTATCCTTTGAAAATTTTAATTTGGGCAAGCCATCAACTAGTTCGTTTACTCATATTGGCAATAGTTTTGAAATTCAAATGATTTATCCACTGATGCCATAACCAACTCTTCGAAGAGTAAGCTACTAGACATGTATGTTCTTTATGCGGTTGATCTGACCAATCAACCTTGTATGTGTTACCAGATCAATAACCAACAATTAAGTCAGACCCTCCGAATTAATAACTGTGCACGTGTGCTTCTGAAATTTAACAAAATAATTGCTGTCGCATAATTGACTTATGCTTATCAGATTGTGGCACAAGTTATCAACAAGAATAATATTAGTGAAAGTAAAGTTACCATGGGTAAGCTTACCCTTACCCACGGTATTACCGTTTGAGTTGTCACCAAAGGTGATCTTTGGTCCATTGTAGGATTTTATGTCTGTGGGCAGCTTAACATCTCCATTCATGTGCCTTGCACATCCACTATCCAGATACCATGTTGAGTGCTCCAGTCTGGATACCTGTTGTACCTGCAGTCACATGAAAAAGGAGTTTGGTACCCTTTGATTCATTTGGGTCCACCTTTCGGGACCCACACTTGGATAATTTTTATCCATTTACCGGTGTGTGCGTCAACATATTTGTGTGCTCTGTGTGTGTTCTTTGATTTGTATGGGGCGTGAGAAGTAGCATATGGGCCATTCGATCTGAATCTACGATATTTAGGCCTGTACTATCTGTCCTTCTTTGAAGTTTGAGAGAACTGGCTTTGATTTGTACCACCAGATTTGGGTTTATCCCGCCTTTGTGTTATTCTTTTTTGTAACCAGCTCTCTCGAGACTTCTCAGGAGCAGAGTACCCCAGCCCGCAAAATCTTCCCAACCAGATCGGAGGCTTGGCTACTATTGTGTGCTCTGTGTGTGTTCTTTGATTTGTATGGGGCGTGAGAAGTAGCATATGGGCCATTCGATCTGAATCTACGATATTTAGGCCTGTACTATCTGTCCTTCTTTGAAGTTTGAGAGAACTGGCTTTGATTTGTACCACCAGATTTGGGTTTATCCCGCCTTTGTGTTATCTTTTTTGTAACCAGCTCTCTCGAGACTTCTCAGGAGCAGAGTACCCCAGCCCGCAAAATCTTCCCAACCAGATCGGAGGCTTGGCTACTATCATGTCGTCACCAGATTGTGCCTCTTTTGGCTGTCCTGCGCTGGATTTTACAAAGTTCATTGTCTTAAACTTTCCTTTATAGCATTGGGGTGCTACTGGTCTATGCTGTACTGCCTTCATCGCTATTGTAGCCCAGTCCGGTTCTATCACTGGATGGCTTTGTAGCTCCATGCATTTGTTGTAGTGAAAGAGAAGACCTAGTCCAGGAGCTCTATACCAGCCAGATGCTGGTTCTCACTGAGTATCTCCTCAGACTTGTTTCTTAGTTCTTCATTCTCAGTTACAAGCTTAATTAGAGCAGCTTGCATATTTCTTGAACTAACCAGCTCAGCGCTCGTTGCATCGCTCTCTTTTTCAGCTTTAACTTCCTCGAATGATTGAGAAAGATTTTTGTATTCGAGGACAATTTCATTTAGTGCAGTGACAAGGTACTCAAGTGTAAATTCAAGATTTGAAAAGCGAATACCTCCTCAGTGTCATTTTCCATGAGCCACTGTACTTCATCCTCACATTCGCTTGATGAGGAGGTTCCAGAGTTTGATTCCTCTGAATCTAAGTCAGCCCACGTACTCTTGTTTTCCTCAGCGATCATGACCTTCTATGTTCTTCCTTTTCGATAAACCTTTTTCTCCTTCTTGTCTTTGTTAATGATACGCTCTGATCGCTTATTTTCATCTCTCTTTGACTTCCTGCAATCAGCCATGAAGTGACCAGGCCTGCCACAGTTATAACACTTATCGTAGAAGGAGAGGTAACGTTTCTTTTGTTTGAATCGAAGAAAGAAGGTTGAGTATTTTGCTTCCGCATAAATTTTCCAAATTTTCTTATGAACAAGGCCATCATATCCTTGCTCATCTCCTCAGCTACTCTGTTGCTTGTAGAACATGGGCTTTGTTCTGATATTGTGGCGTAGAGAGCTTTGGTTGGTTGTGACGTAGAAGGTTCAGCTTCTGCTCTCGTTTCTAGTTCAAACTCGTAAGCCTTGAGGTTTTGAAATAAGTCATGCAGATCCATCTTATTTAGGTCTTTTGATTCTCTCATGGCCATTGTTTTTACGTCCCACTCCTTGGGAAGTGATCGCATAACCTTCAGGGCCAGCTCCCTGTTGCTGTACGTCTTGTTTAGTCTGACCAGCTCAATCATCAGAGAGATAAACCTTTCATCAAATTCGGCCATGGTCTCTTCTGGTTTCTTCTTGATTAGCTCGAACTTTTGTAAGGTCACGGTCAGCTTGTTTTCCTTCGTTTTTTCATTCCTTTGCATATCTGGGTCAACTCTTCCCAGATCTCCTTAGCTGTTGTGCAAGTCTAGATTTTGCTAAATATGTTGTTGTCTAGCGTCTTGTAGAGTATATCCTTCACAACATTATCCAGATTTGCCTTCTTCTTATCTTCTGAGGTCCACTCCTGTCTAGGTTTCTCAATCCATTGGGGTGCACCATCAGCTATTGCCACAACAGTGATTACTTTCAATATTTGCATTGGTCCGTTGGTGATCACGAACCACATATCGTCATCTTGTGCTGCTAGGTGCTCCTGCATCCGGATCTTCCAGACATCGTATTCCTCCATAGAGAACATAGGAATTTTATTGTGAGAAGTCGACATATTTAATGAGTAAGATTGAAAATTGTTCAGGCACTAAGAAACATGCTCTGATACCACTTGTTAGGATCGAAAAGCAAGCTCGGGAGTTCAGAGGGGAGGGGGGGGTGAATGACTCCTTTGCTGATTTTTATTTGAAAATTATTTCGAAAAGTTTTCCAGCTTTGAAGCAAACTTCCAGCCAAGTTACCAGCTAGGAAGGTTCTCAGTGTCTACTGTTGTCTCGTGTAATAAAACGATTTTTATGCGGAATGAACATGATTCAAACAGCTGAGAAATTTCATCAAGTGCGTGAATTTAAAAGTGGTAGAGATGAGAGATTTGTTTCTGGAAGTTCGGAGAAAAATTCTCCTACGTCTCCCCTTCTTCCTCGATGGAAAGGTTTATACTAGAAGACTTTGATTTATACAACTCTTTGTACAAACCCACTCCCGCAACCAGCAGCCACGAGAACTCATAGCAAACAACCAGCAAAATACAGACCCACGATCTGGTTCACAATACAATAATATCAGCTCTAAGCTGGTCGTGCTAATCTAGCACTTCTGCACTCTCTATTTATGTTTTACAACAATCGCTCAATACTACATAGTGTGTAAATAAAAGAGTCTGTGACACAGAAAAATAAAATAGGCAATCTGTGAGTGTGTCACTTCTGCAAGCTGGTTCAAGATAAACTCTGATTCAGTGAAGGACTGGTTACCATGTATATTCAATAATCTCGTTGTGTTCAATCCCTCTTCACAGCTGCTTTACTCTTCTATATATACTATTTGGATGCAACGTTAATAAATGTTACCAGTAGACACGTTGTGTGCATCCAAATTGAGTTTCCTGCGATGCCTTAAATGCATGTACTATGAAAGTACTGCTCCAATAAATATATTGCCCTTTTTAGCAACTCTGTGCCGTCTTCAGTTTGTACCGTATCTCTGCGTATCTGATTTCAGCTCAAAGTTGTATCATCGACTACACATCACTGCAGAGATTTCGAATGTTTCAAATCAAGTTGTACGTAGATTCAAACATTCCAAAATACAAGTTGCTAAGTTGCCTTTAACTCGGCTGGCCTCCCGATCTGGTTCCAGAAAGTTAAGCTGCTTTGAGATGGTTTTCTTAACTGGTCTTCAAGCTGGTTATTCATCACTCCACCTGGTTTGTTATCTGCAAGCTGTTCTTAAGACCGTAAACCACTGGTTTCTAGCTATTCGATTCAGTGCTTACTGATCTTCGATCTTTCTCAATTTATCTGACTCGGCATCTTTGAACTGGTATTAGCAGAACTTGGTATTCAGTTGATCTATCAGCACACCTTAAATTCCTGAGATGGTTTGTCCTTAAAACCAACACATCTTGATATCCTGAACCAGCTTGACCAAACTCCCTTTGCTGGTTTGTCCTCAATGCTTAGAGCTGGTTTTTCCTTGACCGGCTTGACTCTGCTCCGATCTGGTGTCTTCGTCCTACGTAGTAAGCTTCGTCCAGATCTTGTCACTTTGGTCCAATTTCTCTTTTATGGACTTCATTTCTTGTTAATTTTTCATCACCAAAACTTCTGAAATTCATCCTAACAGCGTTAATGTAAATGCAGAAAGCAGTAAATAAATACACTGCTATTTGTTTGTGGAAGTTCGAAGCTCAATCTCCTACGTCTCCCCTTCTTCCGCAAGCGGGAAGAATCCACTAGAAGACATTGATTACAGCGACCCTTCGCTGCAACCCACTCCTACGACCATCAGTTGCAAGAACTCCTAGCAACCACCACTGCACACTAAGCTCACAAGCGTGTGTCTAAAATCACTTCTTTTATGCCTCAATGAGAAAGGCTACAGACACTTATTTAACGTCTCAGTGTGAAAGACAACTAGACTTGTTTAACGTCTCTGTCCAAAGACTACAATGGAGAGTTTTGTATTTGATTCACTCAGCTAATCTAATCAGCTCTCTCAAATATATGTGAGTGACTCGTGTGTGAGATTACAGTGTATTCTCAATCTCTCAAAGATAAAATCTCACACACTGAGAAGTGCTCCTGTCCGAGCTGGTTTCACCAATGTCTTCTCAGAGCTTGTGTTGTGCGTTCTTTGGGTTTTACATTTTAGTTTACACAACGCTTCGCTCTTCTTGCGCTCTTCTTGCGTTTTGTGCGCCTTACTCTCTCTTTGTTCGCACACACCTCTGATTGTGCTCTGCTCTTGTTATTTATAGCATGACGCGGATTTTAGTCCGTTGGACACAAAGTTGTAGCCGTTGAAAGTCTTCTGGCACTGTTGTACTTTGCGTCCTTTATCCAAAAATGCGTCGCAGGCTTTTCTTCACTTTCGGCACGTGAGCACTGTACTTTGAGAAGACAATACAAGCAAATCAATTTGAATACTGAAAAGCCATCTTCGTGTAGTCTTGCATTCAAATTGTTTTACTCGTAGATTTGATAGAATCTGTCATGCTATCTGAGCTGGTTTGACCTTAACCAGCTTGCCAGCTTATCTCCATTCTGGTTTGTATTGAGCTGGTCTTGTCTTCGAGCTGGTTGCTTCATCGAGCTTTTCAACGCTCTATTCTTCTCCTCTCGTTTGCAACCGTTCTTTGAGAAACTTTTCTAATTTGCTCTTGTCATCTGCTATTGAGATGATCTTCATCATCTTCAGAACTTAGAGTTCCTCTATCTAGAAAATTTTCTTCCACATTTTATGACTGTTCATGACTTTGATAGATAGAGTCCCTCCTTCCTTGATCTGCTCTCGAACATCTTGTCCAGGTGGTTTGAACTTAACCAGCTGGTCTCTAATCTGCCCTCTATATCTGGGCAGACTCTTCAGTTGAGCTGTTCTCCAAGTTGGTTTGCTTCAGAGTTCTTCTGGATGAATGCTGACCTGTGGCAGTGTGCCCATCAAGCCCACATCTTTCCATCCCAACTTGGCTCAATTGAGACTGATCGAGTACCCTCGGTATACAGATTCTTCCTCATCTCCATCTACGTGGGTCACCTCGAGCTTGTTTAGCCTCTTATTGAAACAGCTCGCATGTCTCAGCTGACCTCCCAGCTGGTCCTTCGACTGGTTGCTCAGCTGAGTTCTTCGTACTGTGCCAGTGATCTGCACTCGATGACTGTGCTTGTACTAGGATGCGCACTCAATCACTGCCCTTGTACTCTGCACTTTATCTGCTCTTGAATAATTATGCACTTCATCTCTCTTCGCTTGATCACTGCACTACAACTGCTGCTCTGGACCTGCTCTTGTATCAAGCTAATGAACCAGCTTGACGTTCCCTGCAATCCGGATCTCTACCGCTGTACCAGATGGGGCGTCCTCTTGCTGTTCCAGCATAGATGTAACGCCTAGAAATTTTTATAGTCCACAATTAGAAAGATTATAAGATTTCAGGGGTTACATTGAAATGCTATTTTATTCAACTCTTGATTCAATTGAGTTTCATATTTCAGACATGTACTGTTTAGCTTCGATTTATTTAAAAGCTAAATTTCAGATTTCATGATACGTGATTTCAACTTCCATTGTTTATTGAATTAAGTTGAGATTTCAGATGCTTCTATCAGACTTCTGATTATTGATAGGCTTTCAGATGTTAGGAATGCAATTTCAGCAGATGTCTAGTATATTTCTGCAAGCCAATCGAATCCTTTGTTTTAACAAAAATTATTCGGTTTCCATATGCATCATTTCATTTTAAAACAGAGTACGCTTTTAGAAGACTTCGACATATTGATTTAAACGCGTTTCTTTTTTTAGACATTTAAAATCATATATATATAGGATGTTAGCTACTTCATGCATCATTATCTTCAAATCAAAATATTTTGAAGCGGTGCTCTCTCTGAAGAAACCGAGCAAAACTTCTTTCAAAGTTTTAAAGGAAATGAGCGGTGCGTAAGTAAATTGCTGGACTTTCTACTGTTGTTGTGTTGCAGAATTCAGGCAAGTAAACTCTGTTTCTTGCTCACTCAGTGAAAGCATATATTCAATTCTGTTTGCATGTTATTTGAGTTTTAAAGACTTGAAGTTATGCTTCGGCCGTTCTTCAAAACCAGAAAAGTTCATGCTCTGTTTTTATGAAAGGTACGTTTCTAACTTTAATTTGATCCAGAAAGGTTTTAGAAAATGGTTCGATGATGTTCGTCCAGTAGTTTCTTGAGTATTATTTAGATATTTCATCGAAGTAGCTTACAAATAGATTATTCGATTATTTCCAGAAATTTCTTAAGATGTTCAAATTCTTCAGACAAAGGAAACCATCGTGGTTTGTGTTCGTCCATACGGTTAAGTCTGAATCTGGTTCTTAAACCATCAGCTGATATTTCTTTGTTGAAAATATTCTAAGTGTTGTACTCAGCTGTTGGCAGCTGTTGCATGGTTTATGTTCATCATTTGTTGCATTGTCTGTCGTCAGCTGATGCATTGTTGGTCTTCAACGGTTGTATCGTTGGTCATCAGCTGTTGTATTGTCTGTCGTTAGCTGTTGAGTTGATTCGTGTTACTGTTGAACTATCTGTCGTCAGCTGTTGTTTTGTTAATCATCAGCTGTTGTCAGCAGTTACATTCGTTCATGTACAACTGTTACTTCGTTGCACTCATCTGCTGTCAGCTGTTGCGTTGTTTTAAAAATGTTCAGCTGTTGGTTTGTCCAACAACTGAAATTCTTCATTTAAGTTGCGTTGACATTGATGTTGACCAACAGATACGGGAATAGTTCTTCTTCGTTGTATCGTTTATATTTTATCAGATAGTTACTGTTCATTTTCTTCAACAGATAATGAAATTCCAGAATTTGATTCCTTATTCAATTCTACTTCAATTTAAATGAATTATCCGAGTTAACTGAGAGATTCAAGTAGTAAAGTTATTCAGTTTTCAAAAGAATCCTCAACCATTTCCAGAACATCATCGAACGACGAAAATCAGTAAATCGTACAAGAGAGTAAGAAAAACAGATTTACGAAAGAAAAGAAAGAGCAGAAGTGTTTTAAGAAATGTTTTAAGTTATGACAACAAAGGGTCCCCAGAGGAAGGGTGAGTGCACGGCTGACGAATCGATGTGCCCTTTCAACCAGAGGAAGGTAAGGATTATAGGTCGACGGATCTGTATGCCCCTTCACCATGAGCTTTATGATAAGACTGTTAACATGAGTTTGATCAAACTAATTGGACCAAATGTTTAAGTGTTGTCATAATTTCAGAAAATGAAAGAAGAGCACAAGTGTGATTTTAATCACAACTCTAGAGAAAGTTTAAAGATGTTTCGTTTACGAAGTATAGAAAATGTTTTCGGAATTGATTATGTTATATGCTTTCAGTTTCTTCCAGATCCCTCAGTTATGTATTGCGCTTGTTCATTCTAAAGAGTATTCAGGAGCAGTAAGGAGCTGGAGGGAGATGAACAGAAAGGAAGGAGGTGTTTATCGTGGACATCATATTTCATCTTTATTTACTGTTTCAGATTTTGTTGTATTGAATCCTCAGTCGTAGTTTTGTTGTCTTGTAGGAATTCTGTACAGACTTTATCCTTAACTATGTATACAGTTTCTTTTGAATCATCAGATCCCTATCATTTTAACGTACGCGTTGTTATTCAGATGTGTAGTAGTTCCGCATTTCTTTTATTTTATTCTTCACGTCTGAGTTCCTTCAACAGATTTGAGTTGTGATTATTCACACTTCAGTCCAGAAATTTTGTAACGACTGTTTGTTATTAAGATTGAAATTTTTGGGTCTTTCAATTCGAACCCCAAAACTTCTAAATTCCGTTCAGAAAAGTCCGGTCATTATAATAGATATCTTCAACCAAATCAGATTAGGCATCCCCTCACTGTTCCAGTCTGGATATCTTCTAGATCATTCAGTCTAGCACTGCACATGGAATATAATATCGTTAGTAAGATATTAACAGATTTTGTGTTAATAAAAACTTAGATTCTGATCTGTATAAACAGATCCAACAATCTCCATCTTTCTGATTTACACAAAATCTGGATAAACATATGCAGGTATGTTTATGCTTCAAAATATTACTCCCCCTTTTTGTGGGAATCAAAAAGGATTTCAAAATCAAGTCTCCCCCTTAATATTTAAAACAAAACTCCCCCACAACAGAGCATGGTGTTATTTTATTTTAAAATCAAAATCATTTTCGGAGGGACGGCATTTTGAGAAAGACAAGTGCTTGAGATTTTGAAAACAGAAACTATGCTACTCAAAAATTCTCATTTATTTAGACCAGAGAAGCAATAGAGGATTCAATTCACAGAATCTCTTAAATTTTTTCCTAAGGCTTAGCCTCACCAGCCCTAGATATCTTGGCGTCCACAGACCTCGTACAATCTGTCACCTCGTCAAAACATATATTGCTGCACTTTCCTTTCGAGAAACTGCTCTACAATTCAATAGATATTGCACTCCCTATCTATATAAGATGAGTTTGAAAGCCTTAAAAGTTTTGTAGCATAGACAAGCTTTCTAAAGACTATCAGAGCAGACAAAATTTTAAAACCGTTCAAAAAATTTTCGAAGAAAATGCACTATTCAAGAACAACCCGTTTTGATACCACTTGTTGGTCCCGTTACATCGGATACCAGATTGCAAAAGCGCTCTGATACCACTTGTTGGGATAGAATTCCGGGGGTGTTAGTGAGCTCTGCCACGACACACGTAGATTCTCACACAGCCTAAACACCAAACCCGTAAGTTACGTGCATTTTTAAATATTTTTGAGTTGAAAACCAGAACGCAACTGTGAAACCAGAATGACGTGAAGCTGGACCAATAGCTCTACGAGCTGGTCCGGATTACCAGCAGCTCTGCAAGCTATTTAACACAAACGATCTGGTTCCTTAAATCTTGAGTTGCAATAGCTCAGTGTTCTTGAATGTTTATGCACCGAGATACAGATTGAGTAATGAATTAAAATCATGCGGAAATAACTCAAACTGAACTCTTATATTCAAAAGCTCATTTACGGTTTTATGCGTAGTAAACAAATATGCAAAGCGTGAATGTAAATGCATAAAGCAGTAAAGAAATACGTTGTGATTCGTTTATGGAGGTTCGGAGCTCAATATTCTATGTCTCCCATTCTTCCGTAATCGGGAAGGATCCACTAGAAGCTTTGATTACAGTGACCCTTCGTTGCAACCCACTCCTATGACCAGCAGCCGCAAGAACTCCTAGCAACCACCACTGCAAACTAAGCCCGCAAGCTGTGTGTCTAACATCACTTCTTTTATGCCTCAGTGAGAAAGGCTATAGACACGTCTTTAATGTCTCAGTGCGAAAGACAACTAGACTTGTTTAAAATCTCTGTCCAAAGACTACAATGGAGAATTTTGAATTTGATTCACTCAGCTGATCTAATCAGCTCTCTAAAATATATATGAGTGAATTGTGTGTGAGATTACAGTGTATTCTCAATCTCTCAAAGATAAAATCTCACACAATGGGAAGTTCTCCTCTCCGAGCTGGTTTCACCAATGTCTTCCCAGAGCTTTTGTTGTGCGTTCTTTGGTTTTTAAATTTTAGTTTGCACAACACTTTGCTCTTCTTTTCGTTTTGTGCGTCTTACTCTCTCTTTGTTCGCACACACCTCTGCTTGTGCTCTGCTCTTGTTATTACAGCCTGACGTGGATTTTAGTCCGTTGGACACAAAGTTGTAGCAGTTTAAATTCTTCTGACACTGTTGTACTTTGCGTCCTTTATCCATAAATGCGTCGCATGCTTTTCTTCACTTTAGGCACGTGAGCACTGTACTTTGAGAAGACAATACAAGCAAATCAATTTGAATACTGAAAAGCCATCTTCGTGTAGTCTTGTATTCAAATTGTTTTACTCGTAGATTTGATAGAATATGTCATGCTATCTAAGCTGGTTTGACCTTAACCACCTTGCCAGCTTATTACCGTTCTGGTTTGTATTGAGCTGGTCTTGTCTTCGAGCTGGTTGCTTCATCGAGCTGTTCAACGCTCTATTCTTCTCCTCTCGTTTGCAACCGCTCTTTGAGCAAATTTTCTAATTTTCTCTTGTCATCTGCTCTTGAGCTGATCTTCATCATCTTCAGAACTTAGAGTTCCTTTATCTAGCAAATTTCTTCCCAATTTTATGACTGTTCATGACTTTGCTAGATAGAGTCCCTCCTTCCTTGATCTGCTCTCGAACATCTTGTCCAGCTGGTTTGACCTTAACCAGCTGGTCTCTAATATGCCCTCTATATCTGGGCAGACTCTTCATTTGAGCTGTTCTCCAAGCTGGTCTGCTTCAGAGTTCTTGTGGATGAATGCTGAGTTTTGGAAGTATGCCCATCCAGCCCGCATCTTTCCATCCTAGGTTGGCTCAATTGAGACTGATCGAGTACCCCCGATATACAGATTCTTCCTCATCTCCATCTATGGTGCTAACCTCGAGCTCGTTTAGCCTCTTATTGAATCAGCTCGCATGTCTCAGCTGACCTCCCAGCCGGTCCTTCAACTGGTTGCTCAGCTGAGTTCTTCGTACTGCGCCAATGATCTGATCTGCACTCAATGACTGCGCTTGTACTCGGCTTCGCACTCAATCACTACCCTTGTACTCTGCACTTGATCTGCGCTTGATCATTCTGCACTTCATCTCTCTGCGCTTGATCACTGCACTTCAACTGCTGCTCTGGACCTGGTCTTGTATCAAGCTAATGAACCAGCTTGATGTTCCCTACAATCCGGATCTCTACTGCTGTACCAGCTCGAACGTTCCCTTGCTGTTCCAGCATAGATATCTTCAACCGAACCAGCTTAGGCATCCCCTCACTATTCCAGTCTAGATATCTTCTAGATCCTCCAGTCTAGCACTACACATGGAATCTAATATCGTTAGTAAGATATTAACAGATTTTGTGTTAATCAAAATTTAGATTCTGGTCTGTATAAACAGATCCATCACATCTAATAGACTTTAAAGTTCTTAAATTATTCATACGCTATAAATATTATAATGGCCTCAAGTCTAGCTACTGGTGCAAAGGATTCTTCAAAATCTATTCCTTCCTCTTGCCTATAGCCTTGTGCTATGAGCCTGGCTTTGTTTTGAACTACATTTCCATTTTCATATAATTTGTTCCTAAAGACCCATTTTGTTCCTATAATGTTTTGATCATCGGGTTTAGGAACTAGATGCCATACATTGCTACGTTGGAATTTCCCTAGTTCTCTTGCATTGCTTCTATCCAGCTTGGGTCTACTAAGGCCTATTCTACCTTCTTAGGCTCTATATGCGATATGAAAGCAGAATTAAAATATTCGTTTATTATCTATCCTCGTGTCCTAACAGGTGCAGTGGGATTACCGATGACCAGCTCGGGTGGATGATTTTTATTTCACCGAAGACCTGGTCTGTATGAGGTAGATGGTTCGTGCTGTTCCCCATGCATTCTAACTGGATTGTCTTGATCGCCCCTTGTTGTATTACCACTTGTTGTAGAAACATTAGTGATATTTGGCTCATCATCTTGTGTTTGTTCTCTACCAGCTTGATCATGATCCGAACCAGCTCGCTCAACATCTTCAATGTCTGTGTTGGTAATTGGAATTTCCAGTGCGTGCTGGTCATCAACTTGACATCGGGGTTTTGTGCCTCGTCATCACTTGATTCATCCAGATTGGTCGACTCCAGACAAGTGCATAGATCATTTAGCTTTGAAGCTGATGTAGATCAAAAGCTGGTTTCATCAAATACCTCATGCGCTGATTCTTCAACAGTAAGTGTTCTGTTGTTGAAAACTTGATATGCTCGACTAACAGCTGAATATCCCAGAAAGATACATGCATCAGATTTCACATCAAAGGCTCTTAGATACGTTTTCTATTTATATGGATAAAACATCTGCATCCAAACACCCTGATATAAGATATGTCAGGTTTCTTGCAATTCCAGATCTCATATGGAGTAACACCATGTCGCTTGTTTATCATCGATCTGTTCTGAGTGTAACAAGCGATGTTAACTTTTTCTGCCCAAAATTTGTTTGACATACCAGAATCAGCAATCATAGTAGTGGCAGATTCTTTTAAAATTTGATTCCGATGCTCAGCTAACCCGTTTTGCTGAGGTGTTCTAGCCGCAGACAACTCATGTTTGATTCCAATGCCAACCAGATAGGAGGAGTTTTAAAACTTAAAAATTATGTTCCCCTATCGCTCATAATCCGGTTGACTTTACAAGATTGCTCATTTTGCAAACGTTTCAAGAGCTTGATCAGATGGTCGGCAGTTTGGTCTTTCGATTTTAAAAACAACACCCACGTAAATTTTGAAAAATCATCAACTACAACAAGGGTGTACTTCATTCCCCTAAGCTGGTATTCTCCCTAAGCTAGTTACGGTTATTGGACCAAAAGATCCATGTGTAAAAGATCCAGCTTTCGTGAGGTTTTATCACTGCATCTAGTTTTGAAAGTTGATTTTAAATGTTTACCCAGCTGACAGGTAGAGCAGATCTTGTCCTTTGAAAATTTTAATTTGGGTAGGCCATCAACTAACTCACGCTTACTCAGATTGGAAATTTTTTTGAAGTTCAGATGATTCATCCGCTGATGCCATAGCCAGCTCTTTGAAGAGTCAGCTACTAGGCATGTTTGTTCTGTATGCGGTTGATCTTACCAATTGACTTTGTAGGTATTTCCAGATCGATAACCTACCAGCACAGTCAGACCTTCCGGATTCAAAACTGTGCACGTGTGCTTTCGAAATTTAACTGAGTAATTACTGTCGCACAACTGACTAATACTTATCAGATTGTAGCACAAGTTCTCAACCAGTAGAACATTGTTGACAGTAAAATTACCATGGGTAAGATTATCCTTACTCACAGTGTTACCGTTAGAGTTATCACCAAAGGTGATCTTGGGTCTGTTGCATGATTTGATATCTGTGAGCAGCTTGGAATCTCCAGTCATGTGCCTCGCACATCCATTGTCCAGATACCACGTTTATTGCTCCAATCTTGAAACTTGTTGTTCCTGTAATCATAGACAATGCAAAATTTTGGTACCCTTTGGTCTATTTGGGTCCAGGTTTGATTATACCTTTTGGGAGCCCCACTTGGATAATCTTAACCCATTTACCAGTGTGTGGATCAAACCATGTGTGTGGTCCGTGTGTGTTCTTTGATCTAGATCGATTGATATGCAGCTTATTGGCCTTGTGATCTGGGTTTGCGATATTTAGGCCTGTACATCCTGTCCTTCGTAGAAGGTCGAGTGAACTGGCCTTGCTTTTTACCAACAGATTTACCCCGCATATGTTCAACTCTTTTGGTAAGCCAGCTCTCCCGAGGCTTCTCAGGAGAATATACCCCAACCCGCAAAATCTGCCTTGTCAGATCGGAGGTCGAGCAGCTATCTTATCCTCTGTTTGGATCGAAAAACCTAGGGTGTTTATGAGCTCTGACACAACTCACGTAGACTCTCACACAGCACAAACACCAAACCCGGAAGTTACGTGCATTTTAAAATATTGTTGAGTTGAAAACCAACACTCAACTGTGAAACCCGATCGACGTCAAGCTGGACCAACAGCTCTACGATCTGGTCCAGATTACCAGTGGCTCTGCTAGCTGGTTTAACACAAATGATCTGATTCCTTAAATCTTGACCTGAAATAGCTCAGTGTTCTTGAATGTTTGTGCACCGAGATACAGATTGAGTAATAAATTAAAGTCATGCAGAAATAACTAAAACTGAACTCTTATATTCGAAAGTTCATTTCGGTTTTATGCGTAGTAAATAAATATGCAATGCGTGAATGTAAATGCAGTAATCAGTAAATAAATACGCTGCGATTTGTTTATGGAAGCTCAGATCTCCTACGTCTCCACTTCTTCCTCAATCGGGAAGGATCCACTAGAAGGCTTTGATTGCAGCAACCCACGCTACAAACCACTCCTACGACCAGCAGTAGCAAGAAGTCCTAGCAACCACCACTGCACACTAAGCCCGCAAGATGTGTGTCTAACATCACTTCTTTTATGCCTCAGTGAGAAAGGCTACAGACACTTCTTTAACGTCTCAGTGCGAAAGACAACGTAGACTTGTTTAACGTCTCTGTCCAAAGACTAAAATGGAGAATGTTAATTTGATTCACTCATTTTTCTTCGCTCAACTCTCGAATATATGAGTGAATCGTGTGTGAGATTACAGTGCACACTCAATCTCTCAAAGATAGAATCTCACACACTAGGAAGTGCTCTTGTCCGAGCTAGTTTGCCAATGTCTTCCTAGAGCTTGTGCTGTCGACTTGATTTTTATTTGAAGTCCATCAGTGCATTAGCTCACACCTAAGCACTGAATCATCTTGAACATCAACTTCCACAGAGTGTGCAAACTTGCGACGAGCACTGCTATGTGTTGTGTATTTCTCTGTTTTCTGTTATGCATTTGCACAACACTCTCTCCGCAATTCATCATGCATCTCATCTGTACGCACACTTGATATTTATAGCCTGATGCGGAGATTTGTCCGTTGGACACAAATTAGTAGCCTTTTGAAAAGTCTTCTGATATTTTTGTACTTTGCGTCCTTTGTCCATAAATGCGTCTGCAGGCTTTTCGGCTTTTAGCATGTGAGCATTGTTCTGAGAGGACAACACAGCAGATCGATTTGAACACTGAAAATTAGTCTGTGTATTGTTGTGTGTACAAATCGCTTTTCTTGTCATTTTGTCCAACTTCTGCTCTTGAACTCAGACGACTTCTGCTCTATTGGCTGAGCTGGTTTGACCTTAAACAGTTTGGTTCTGTATACCAGCTCATAGAAATGATAGCATCTGCAGATATGCTATTCGAGCTGGTTTAACCTTGACCAGCTTTGCTTCATTCTGGTTCGTATATTGCGCTAAGCTGGTCAGGCTCTTTTCTTCTCTGCTCTCGTTCAAAGCTCTCTGCTCATATGCTCTTGAGCTGCTCTTGTTTTGTTCTTTCCTGCTCTTGAGCTGCTTCGAGCCTCCTTGTTCATCTTACTCAGCAGGTCGCTTCTCTGAGCTGGTTTCTCAGCTGGTTTCCTTTCAAACTGGTTGCTTCTTCTACTATAGGAGCCTTCCTTCATATCTCCGCCTTCACGTCATCACAGACGTCAACATTGTTCGCGCTTGCCGACTCCTTCATCATCATCTTCCCCACAAGCATTCAGCTTCTGGGATCCTTGATCAGGTTTCTCTTCCCTGATCTGGTTTACCATCTTGGCTCTATTCTTCTCGTCAATAGCCATTGTGTGATTGCTTGTTCACTTGGTCCATTCAGACACCTCATCCAAACCATCGGCAAGCACACCTTTCTTTCACTGGTTGAGCTGCAATCCAGCACCAGTGAATATATCCCATCTTCTTTGGTATATAATGATCAGTTCCCAAGGACTAGATCCTATGATGAACTGATCATAGTTGCGCTTAGTGATCCGACCTGCATTTGATCACCGCGCTTGTCTATGCAACGACTGTCAGGCCTCGTGCTCTCAACAGGTAAACACATGCGGAAGCTATTAAAAAGTGGGTAAAATTTTCGCTTTTAGGCCCGACGGTTTTAAACATATAATTTAAAATACAACAATACTTAAAATAAATTTCGCAAATCATAAACATCCATCAACAAAGCATACATAATTTCAACATATAACATATCTCCCCCTACGGGTACAACAACAAAGCACAGGGCATCCCCCTGGCTACTGATACATAGATATATATATGCTATATGCTACTGGGACACACTAGCCACCTCCTGGGGCACCACCAGCTGGGTTGAAACCACGACCAGCTGTAGAACCTGGGTTTCCTGAAAAAACAACGCAACAAAGAAACAAACCAAGCCCCGGAGGGACATGGGGTCAAACCCCAGTACGGAGAGCAACTATAAAACAGCAATAAACAGCAAGGAATAAATTGCAGATGCTATGCATGAGACTCCGAAGAACAAATTCCACAAAAGACGTTAGTCAAATATAAGCAGGTTTTGTGTTAATCAAAACTTAGATTCTGATCTGTATAAATAGATCCAACAATCTCCCCCTTTTTGATTTACACAAAACCTGAATAAACATATGCACGTATGTTTATGCTTCAAAATATTTCTCCCCCTTTTTGTGAGAATCAAAAAGGGTTCGAAACCTTGTCTCCCCCTCAATATTTAAAACAAAACTCCTCCTAAAGTGAGCATGGGGTTATTTTATTTTAAAATCAAAATCATTTTCGGAGGGATGACTTTGTGAAAAACAAATGCATGAGACTTTGAAGACAAAGTCTATGCTACTCAAAGGTTCTCATTTATTTTGACCAAAGGAGCAATATAAGATTAAATTTACAGAATCTCTTCCATTTTTCCCTAAGACATAGCCTTGCCAGCCCTAGAGATATTTGCATCCACAGATCTCGCACAATCTATCAGCTCGTCGAAACAGATATTGCTGCACTTTCCATTCAAGAAATTGCTCTGCAATTCAATAGACATTGCTCCCCCTATCCATATAAAATGATTTTTGAAAATCGTAAAAATTTGTAGCATAGACAGGCTTTTGAAAGACTATCAGAGCAGACAAAAATTTTAAAACCGTTTAAAATTTTTCGAAGAAAAATGAACTACTGCTCTAATACCAATAGTTGGGAAAAACTGGGGTGTTCATGAGCTCTGCCATAACTCACGTAGGCTCTCAAACAGCCCAAACACCAAAACCGGAAGTTACGTGCATTTTAAAATATTGTTTAGTTGAAAACCAGCACGCAACTGTGAAACCAGATCGACGTCAATCTGGACCAACAGCTCTGCGAGCTGGTCCGAATTATCAGCGACTCTGCTAGCTGGTTTAACACAAACGATCTGATTCCTTAAATCTTGAGCTGCAATAGCTCAGTGTTATTGAATCTTTGTGCACCGAGATACAGATTGAATAATGAATTAAAGTCATGCGGAAATAACTCAAACTGAACTCTTATACTCGAAAGCTCATTTACGGTTTTATGCATAGTAAACAAAGATGCAATGCGTGAATGTAAATGCAGTAAGTAGTAAAGATATACGCTGCGATTTGTTTATGGAAGTTTGGAGCTCAATCTCCTACCCTTCTTCTGCAATCAGGAAGGATCCACTAGAAGGCTTTGATTACAGCGACATGCTACAACCCACTCCTACGACCAGCAGTCGAAGAACTCCTAGCAACCGCCACTGCACAATAAGCCCGACAGCTGTGTGTCTAACATCACTTCTTCTATGCCTCAGTGAGAAAGGCTACAGACACTTATTTAAAATCTCAGTGTGAAAGACAACATAGACTTGTTTAACGTCTCTGTCCAAAGATTACAATGGAGAGTTTTTAATTTGATTCATTAATTTTTCTATTTCGCTCAACTTCGAATATATGAGTGAATCGTGTGTGAGATTACAGTGCACACTCAATCTCTCAAAGATAGAATCTCACACACTGGGAAGTGCTTCTGTCCGAGCTAGTTTGCCAATATCTTCCCAGAGCTTGTGCTGTCGACTTGATTTTTCTTTGAAGTCCATCAGTGCATTATCTCACACCTAGCACTGAATCAGCTTGCACATCAGCTGCCACAGAGTGTGCAAACTTGCGACGAGCACTGTTATGTGTTGTGTATTTCTCTATTTTCTGTTCTGCACTTGCACAACACTCTCTCCACAATTCATCATGCATCTCATCTGTGCGCACTCTCGATATTTATAGCCTGATGCGGAGATTTGTCCGTTGGACACAAAGTAATCGCCGTTTGAAATGCGTCTGCAGGCTTTTTGGCTTTTAGCATGTGCGCATTGTTCTGAGAGGCAACACAACAGATCGATTTGAACACTAAAAAGTAGTCTGCGTAATGTTGTGTGTACAAATGCTTTGCTTGTCGTTTTGTCCAACTTCTACTCTTGAACTCAAACGACTTATGCTCTGTTGGCTGAGCTGGTTTGACCTTAAACAGCTTCGTTCTGTATACCAGATCGTAGAAATGATAGCATCTGCAGATATGCTATTCGAGCTGGTTTAGCCTTGACCAGCTTTGCTTCATTCTGGTTCGTATATTTCTTTAAGCTGGTCAGAGCTCTTTTCATCTCTGCACTCGTTCAAAGCTCTCTGCTCATCTGCTCTTGAGCTGCTCTTGTTCTGTTCTTCCCTGCTCTTGAGCTGCTTCGAGCCTCCTTGTTCATCTTACTCAGCAGGTCGCTTCTTTGAGCTGGTTTCTCAGCTAGTTTCCGTTGCAGCTGGTTGCTTTTTCTCCTATAGGAGTCTTCCTTCATATCTCTGCCTTCACGTCATCACAGGCGTCGACATTGTTCACGCTTGCTGACTCCTCTTCTTTGGGATATAATGATCAGTTCTAATTCTGTCTTCCCAGAATGCGGCTGTAGTAAATAAAGAAACCAGCTGAAGAATCAGCTCAGAGAAGAGACCTCCTGAGTATGATGAACAAGATGGAAGCACCTCAAGAGCAGGAAAGATAAGAAGAGAGAAGCTTGAAGTAAAGACCAGCTCGGATAGCACAACATCAAATGTCATTAAATATAGGAGCTGGTGTAAAGAACCAAGCTGGTTAAGGTCAAACCAGCTCAGCAAGAAAGAAGCAGAGTTCAAGAGCAGAATTAGACAAAACGACAAGAAAAGCGATTTGAACACAAGACTTTACGCAGACTACTTTTCAGTGTTCAAATCGATTTTCTATGTTGTCTTCTTAGAATAGTGCTCACATGCTAAAAATCCGAAAAGCCTGTAGAAGCATTTAATTACAAAGGACGCAAAGTACAACAGTGTCAGAAGACTTTTCAACGGCTAAAAATTTGTGTCCAACGGGCAAATCTGCACGAGAGGCTATATCAAGAGCAAAGCACGAGCAGAACAAAAGTGTGAAGAGAGTGTTGTGCAAGTGCAAAACAGAAAACAGAGAAATGCAAAACACATAGCGGTGCTCGTCGCAAGTTTGCACACTCTGTGGCAGCTGGTGTGCAAGCTGGTTCAGTGCCTATGTGTGATCTAATGCACTGATGGACTTCAAAAGCATAATCAAGTCGACAGCACAAGCTCTGGGAAGACATTGGCAAACCAGCTCGACAGGAGCACTTCCCAGTGTGTGAGATTTTATCTTTGGGAGATTAAGTATTCACTGTCATCTCACACACGATTCCTCATATATTCGAGAGTTGAGCAAAATACAAAAATGAGTGAATCAAATGCAAAACTCTCCATTGTAGTCTTTGGACAAAGACGTTAAACAATTCTAGTTGTCTTTCACACTGAGACGTTAAAGAAGTATGTGTTGTATTTCGCACTGAGATGTTAAAAAAGTGTGTGTAGCCTTTCTTGAAGCTGTGGATCGTAGGAGTGGGTTGTTAAAGAAGTGTGTGTAGCATTAAAGAAGTGTTGTTAGACACACAACTCGCGGGCTTAGTGTGCAGTGGTGTTGCTAGGAGTTCTTGAAGCTGTGGATCGTAGGAGTGGTTGTAGCGAAGGGTCATTGCAATCAAAGCCTTCTAATGGAATCCTTCTCGATTGTGAAATAAGGGGAGACGTAGGAGAGTTTGCTCCGAACTTCCATAAACAAACCCCAGCGTATTTCCTTACTGCTTTCCGCATTCATACATACGCATTGCATGTTTTTTTATCACATTTAAAACTGTTTAAAGAGCTTTCGAATATAAGAGTTCAGGTTGAGCTATTTCCGAATGATTTAACTTCATTACTCAATCTGTATCTCGGTGCACTTTAATTCAAAAACACTAAGCTATTGCAGCTTAAGAACTTATATAACCAGATCGCACGTTCTTTTATTGAGCTGGTTAGAATTACCAGCTGGAACCAGTTTCACTGTGCTGGTTTAGCGCTAACATGGTTCTGCATATACCCGATCCGGTTCCGTGTTGCGTGCTGGTTTTCGAAACAGTCAAAATTTTCAAAATGCACGTAAAATACGGGGTTGTCACTTAGGCTGTGTTTGAGATTACGTGAGTTTTGGCAGAGCTCACGAACAACCCTGGTTTTTGGATCCCATCATGGAATCTTTGCTCATCTCATTTGTCGATCTAATGCTGGTAGAACATGGACTTTGTTCTGGAATCATAGCAGCAAGAGCTCTGGTTAGTTGAGAAGTGGATGGCTCTGGTTTCTAGCTCAAACTCATATTCCTTTAGATTGGCAAACAAGTCGTGTAACTCCATTTTATTCAAGTCCTTCGACTCCCGCATGGCCATCGTTTTCACATCCCACTACTTGGGAAGTGCTCGCATCATCTTCAGGGCCATATCCTTGTTGCTATAGGATTTGCCCAGTCTGGATAGCTCAATCACCAATGAGCTAAACCGTTCATCCAATTCGGCCATGGTCTCCTCGGGCTTCATCTTGATCAGTCAAATTTTTGCAGGGCCACAGTCAACTTTTTCTCTTTTGTTTCTTCATTGCCCTCGCAAATCTGGGTCAAATTCTCCCAGATCTCTTTCGCACTTGTGCACGTCTGGATTTTATAAACATGTTGTTGTCTAGCGTCTTGTACAATATTTCCTTCGCGACGTTATCCATATTTTCTTTCTTCTTGTCCTCAGAGGTCCACTCCAATCTAGGCTTCTTTATCCACTGAGGTGCATTGGCGTTTATAGCCACATCAGTGTTCATTTTCATTATTTGCATCGGTCCGTTAGTTATCACAAACCACATGACATCGTCTTGTGCTGCTAGGTGCCCCTGCATCCGGATCTTCCAGACTTCGTATTCCTCCTTGGAAAACATAGGAATCTTGTTGTGAGAAATCGACATATTTAATGAATATAAATGAATAAATTGTTCAAACATTGAGAAACCGAGCTCTGATACCACTTGTTATGATCGAAAACAAGCTCGGGAGTTCAGAGGAGGGGGGGTGAATGAACTCCTTTGCTAATTTTGTCTCAAAACTTGGTCGAAAAGATTTTATTGCTCAACGCAAACCTCCAGCCTAGTTACCATCTTGGAGGGTTCTCAATGATTGCTGTTGTTTCGTATAATAAAATGATTTTATGCGGAAACAATACGATTCAACAGTGAAAAATTTAAACAAATGCGTGAATGTAAAAGATGTAGAGACGAGAGGTTTGTTTCTGGAAGTTCGGAGCAAATTCTCCTATGTCTCCCATTCTTTCTCGATGGGAAGGATTTCCACTAGAATATTTGATTTATACAACCACTTGTACAAACCCGATCCACAACCTGAAGCTGCAAGAACTCAAATCAACCAACGAATCCAAACCCACGATCTGGTTCGCAAATATACTAGACTCAGCACTAAGCTTGTTGTGCTAATCTAGCACTCCACGGTCTCTGTTTATGATTTACAAAGAAATATCAACACTACAGAGTGTGTATATAGAAGATAGTGTGACACAAGAAATTAATAATCAGTCTGTGCGTGTGTCACTTGCTGTGAGCTGGTTCAATGGACTCTGCTTTTGCTCGTGAGGGCGGGTTAGCTTGTAAGTTTGAAGCTCATGATGTTGTGTATCGTTGTATTTCGTGTCCCTACACAGCTGCTCTTCTCTTCTTTTTATACCATTTGCATACAACATGTGACGTCCCAATCCTCATGGGGTCACGAATGAATAATAAAAAAAATAGAAGGGCTGAATGGAAGATGTCGTAAGCTGTATCCCTTATGACTAAAATAAAAATTCGAAACGCAAAAAAAAAAAAATGGCGCCAAGTACTGAGACAGCTGAAACAATTTCTCATTATCAGATGTCAAAATGCAAAGTGCGATATTACAACCTCTGAAACTCTATATGAATTTACTATTGTTGTAATGGATCTAATACAGACTTAACAAAAGATCAAAAACAACAACAGCTGCTGCGGAAACATCGGCCTTAGATAAACACAATCACCACAGCTGGTTCAACTACTGCCTCCCGCCTGCCCCAGCTCTGCTCCACCTGCACCATTTTAAAGCTAATGAGCCTAGGGGCTCAGCAAGTAAAATATGAGGATAACAAAATTACTTAATGCAGGCAGATATCTGAAACATATCATAACTTAGCATAACAGTTTAAAAAGGAAGTCATTCATCAGCTTCATAAACTTTCTTTCATTAAACTTGGAAATGGGGAAAAACGACCCAGATACCATTCTTATCTTTTTGTGATTTATGGCTCGGAATTTCTACATTAGGCCCTTTTTCGTTTGCACTTAATCACATGACTACTGAATTCAGTATCTAGCATATAGCTCATATGAAAGGGCATCTGACACACAGTCAGTTGCTCACCTTTCCCATATGAAAGGGCATCTGACACACAGTCAGTTGCTCACCTTTCCCATATGAAAGGGCATCTGACACACAGTCAGTTGCTCACCTTTCCCATATGAAAGGGCATCTGACACACAGTCAGTTGCTCACCTTTCCCATATGAAAGGGCATCTGACACACAGTCAGTTGCTCACCTTTCCCATATGAAAGGGCATCTGACACACAATCAACTGCTCACCTTTCCCATATCGACCGTCTGCTATCTTTGCCATAAATCCTTAAATTGAAACATTCTTCCTTTAAACTCATAACTGGTTGAAATCAGGTTTTGAAATCAGAGTTCGGGTTCACAGTGCTTTCGAAATTATTTCTTTAAAATTTCTTTAA
>KV014433.1:28746-43197 GCA_001598015.1 Dorcoceras hygrometricum | reverse complement strand
AGAGATTACGGTGTACTATTTTGGCAGTAATTCAAACGGGATTTATTTCCTTTGGAGGATTTACTGTTACCGTTGCAGTCGAAGCCTATAAATATCAGCAGCAGTGTCGAAGAACACAACTCGCTAATTATCATCTTGCTGCAACGCTGCCAAAATTACTAAGCTTTGCTTTCCTACGTTCATATTCAAAAAGCTCAAGACTCGAAGAACAATTCGTTTTTGATCTTCATTTGATAATCTTTCGAGTTACAGTCTCTATAAACCAGCAGCTAGTCTGTGTGAAACGTTGTGAGGTGCTAGGAGTTCTCAAGGTTGTTGGCTTTGGGATCGGGTGCTTGTAGATTGTCTACTTGTATCAAAGTCTTCTAGTGATACCTTCCGAGGAGGAAGAAGGGGAGACGTAGGATATTCATATCCGAACTTCCAGAAACAAACTCTCGACCCAATCTTTTATTTACGCAGTTTTATTGTGTTGCGCTTAGTTTATTGTTCACAAACCAATCGGCCTATTTCCGCACTTATTTTAGTTGGCTGAGAAGTTTGCTTATAACTGAGATCCAAAATATTTTTAAAAGAACCTTTGAAATAGAAAAATCGAAGGAGTTCATTCAACCCCCCCCCCTTCTGAACTCCTATTTTCTTAGTGATCCTATTTCCGGGGACCATCACTATTCCAGAATGAAATGGGAGTGTATAGCTATGGATTTTGTAGTTGGTCTACCCAGGACTGTTCAAGGATATAACTCTATTTGTGTTATAATAGACAAACTCACTAAGTCTGCTCACTTCTTACCAGATAAGACAACATATGATGTGAGTAGATACGCAGATTTGTATGTGAAGGAAATAGTGAGGCTGCATGGAGTTCCAGTTTCGATAGTATCTGATAGAGATCCGAATTTTACGTCAGCTTTCTGAAAGATTTTTCATAGAGATTTGGGTACGAAGTTTACATTTACCACATCTTTTCACCCCCAGACAGATGAACAATCAGAAAGAGTGATTCGGATTTTAGAAGATTTGCTCAGACCTTGTATTGTGGATTTTTCAGAAAGTTGGGAATTAAAGCTAACGTTCGTAGAATTTGCGTATAAGAACAGTTTCCAAGATTCGATACAGATGGCTCCATATGAAGCTCTCTATGTTCGTAAATGTATAACACCTCTTCAATAGGATGAGGTTGGTGAACGTGCTGGTTTAGGACCAGATTTGGTGGAGCAAACAGCAGAAGCTGTAGAAATATTAGGGAACGCATGAGAGCTGCCCAGAACAGACAGAAGTGTTATGCAGAAAATAGGAGAAGAGAGTTAAGTTTTGAGGATGGTGATCATGTATTCTTAACAATAGCTCTGATGAAGGGAGTAATGCGTTTTGGAAAGGAAGGGAAGCTGAGTCTAAGATATATTGGACCCTATGAGATTCTGGAAAGAGTAGGAATGTTGGCTTATCGTTTAGCATTGCCCCCGCATTTGTCTGTAGTGCATAGTGTTTTTCATGTATCAGCTTTGAGGAAGTATATTCCCAATCCATCGCACGTACTAAGTTATGAACCAATCCAGTTAGCACCAGATTTGAGCTACGAAGAGAGACATGAGAGGATTCTTCTTCGAGAAATTAGAATGTTAAGAAACCGTAGTATTCCTATGGTTATGGTGCAATGGTCTAACCAATTAGAACGAGAATCTACGTGGGAGACCGAAGATGATATGCTTAGTCTTTATCCATATCTGTTTGGTAAGTAAATTTCGAGGACGGAATTTCAATAAGGAGGGTAGAGTTGTAACGCCCCAAAATCCATAGGACCACATAAATGAAAATTTCCTATTTTTAAGGATCAAATTGATATTTCAGATTTTAGTATGAGTTATTTTACTTATTTGAAAGCTGATTTCTCTAGTTACAGAAGTCAATTACGACGCAGGAAGTTCCAATGCAGATTTCACTCCAAGGGCAATACACGACCAGTTTTTAGGTTCTGTCGAAAATGCTTTTAAAGAGAACGAATTGTATCTTTCAAAATCTCTTGGTAAAAATTTCAAAACTAAAATATTGAGAGGGAATATTTACCAAATTTCTCAAATATAAGCATGGTGCGTCATGCTTAATTATAACACCTCACCTGCCACTAATCCATCTCCCATATAGTACTGATTTTGAGAAGTAAAGTTCATTTTCAATTGAAAAATAAAACTCTTTCGTGTTTTCTCAAAATATTTCTAAGGAACTCGTTGTGATTGTTTAAGGAGGATCTCTGCAGGACTAAACTGTTTTCGTGTTTCTCAGTTTAAGGCAAGTAAAAACTGATCCTTTGCTACACAATTTAAAGCATATATTTTTTTTCCTCAAAGTTATGGATTGCTTTCCTGTTTATGTTAAAGATAAAGTTATGTTCATGTCCAAGAATGTTTAAGAAAAATTAAATAATGATCGGGTTCAAAGATATGTTTCCGTTTTAAAGCTTTCCCATAATGTTTTAATGAAAATATTGAGGTTTCAAAGTACTGAGCAGTTCAGGTTTGAGTCATTGTATGTTCAGGAAAGTTCTTCTTTCTGGTGAATGGCAACGTTTGGACTTGGATCCAAGTAATCGGTGATGTTAGTTAAATCAGAATCTGGTTCTGGTTTGATAGGCACCACTGGAATCGTTGGTTGTCGTTCATGATGTTGCAGCACTAGTTCCACAGTCAGATTCCATTTTTTATGCTAGAGACCAGATTTCATGTTCAAATATGGAATTCTCATGTCGGATTCAGTTTTTGCTTCACATATAAAATTGGTCAAATTCTATATTGTTGACCATTGACATCTGGATAACTCCATTTAATATCGTTGACATCTGAGTTGACCAACAGTTAGAATCTGAATTCTTCCTGTCAAATATGTTTTACACCCAAACACTATTTCTATGATGACATCTGTTTACCCGCTAGCAAATAAAACCCCGAAGTCAAATATGTTTAACGCTAACGATACAGTTCCTTTGTCACATCTGTTTCAACGTTAGCGTATACCAACCCTATGGTCGAATCTATTTTTATGCTAGAGATCTGTTTTAATTCCCGAACATCCATTTGTTATACAGATCTGATTCAATTCAGCTATGAGTTCCCAGTAGTCGAATCTGATGCTCAGTAAGATTTTAAAGAGAAACGAGTTTTGAAAGGAAGTGAAACCCGATAATGTTCAAATATAATTTCAACCAGATATGAGTTTAAAGGATGAAAAGTTTATTTTTAAAGGATTTATGACGTAGATAACAAACGGTCACAACGGAAGGGTGAGCAGTCGTCGAGAGTGTCGAATGCCCTTTCATAATGAGCTATATGCTACGACTGAATTCAGAAGTAACTTGATAAAGTGCCAATGGACCTAAGGAGAGCTTTTAAGCCATAAATCATAAGAAAATGATGATGGGATCTGGGTTATTATCCCCACATCCGACTTTACGAAAGAAAGTTTATGTTTAAATGTATTCCTTTAAACTAAGATATGTTAAAGTTAAGAAGTCTGCCTGCATTAAGTGAATTTGTTATTATCAGATTTACTTGTTGAGCCCCTAGGCTCATTAGATTTTAAATGGTACAGGTGAGACAGATCCGGGACAAACGGGTGGTGGATACTGAATCAGTTGTGGTGTTGTGTTAATCGATGGCTAGCGTTTCCATGTCCTAGATGTTGTTGTTTTTGATCTTTTGACAAGTCTCTTTGCATTATATATGAAATCTGATGTTGAGAAATCTGTTCCGCTATTTATTACTTGGCTCCATAAAATTTGTGTTTCTGTTTCGAAAATTTGTAGTTATAAGAAATACAACTTATAACAAATTGCCATTAGCCCTTCTTTTCTCTTTATTAAATTAATTCAAATCCGTTGACCCCATGGGTTTGGGTGTCACAATTTTCCTTTATAGTTTTCTTAAGCATTTCTATCATGCTTGTGGGGGATTCAAGCTGGAGTTGTTCTCTGCAACCTGTCGATCATGCTTGTGTTGTTTTATACATGTGTGTGATGTTATACAGTTGTTTTGATTATGCTGTTTTGTGATATATTGCATACTGTTCATGTTTCTATTGACATTGCATACACGCATTCACATTGAGCCTAAATCCCTTTGGATTCCAATGATTTGTCGAGATATTGATTTCCGGCTGAGATCGTTGTGCCTTGATTACCAATGATTCTTGACAGTGCTCATGAATTATACGAAATGATATGTTGCATGTGTATCTGATAGCTCTTGTATGTTGCTCTTCGTACTGAGGTTTGACCTTGTTTGTTTTATTTTGGGCTGCTTTGGTCGTGTGTTTTAACATTGTAGGATTTTTGAGTAGATCAGTTGGAATGAGAGATACGTCGGCTCGTGAAGCCCCTTAGGTGAGTTTGTTTTCCAAGTTATGTATATTTTATATTCAGTCCTTGCCAGGGAATGTCCTATGTATCTATATTGTTGATTCTTAGTTGTGGATTTAATATATGTATACTGTAGTGATTATTGACATTTTCTGCATTGACTTTTGAGTTAAAGTCTTTATTTTGAGTATTAAATACTTTGAGGAATTATCTTTTAGTTCAGGCCGAAAAGAAAAAATTTTAGTCCACTTTTTAAGCTTTCGCATTTTCGTGTGCTTTTTGACTTATTTAGAGCACCGGGCCTGACATTTAGACTCACTATCCTTCTTGGGTACAAGTGAGGATCTTCAGGCCTCGTGCTTACATCAGAGATTAACCACGCAGAAACAAGCGGAAGCAACTAAAAAGTGGTTACAATTTTTGCTTTTGCCTGACGGATTTTAAATAGATAATTTAAAAATACAAGATACTCAAAATAATCCAAGCTTTATAAATCCACAACAGCACCAACAGTCAAGTACAACAACTGCACAACGGCTGAACACAACACAAGTACTGATAGACTGCCCGCTATAAAGAGCTAAGCATCACCCGGGACATCCCACCCGCAATGTAACCAGTGCATATAAATACTATACATAACTGGGACACTCTAACCACCTACTGGGGCACCACCAGCTGGATCAAAACCACGACCAGCTGCAAATCCTGGAAAACCTGAACAACAAACAGGCAAACAAACACAACAGCCCCGGAGGGATAAAGGGGTCAAACCCCAGTACAGAGAGCAACTATAAAACAGCTATGAACAGCAAAAGATAAGATGTAAATGCTATGCATGAGGAAAAATGCAACAGCCGAAGGCTACAACTGAACAAGGAGCCAAGAAACTCAAGCACAACACCACAGCTGAAAACAGATTCTATGAAGAATGGTGGCCACGGTGTGTGTACAAGCATATGGGAATTACCCACTCATCTTTACACCACACCCGAATACAAGGTGCATCAACAACTCAACCTGATGTTGCCCAACCCATGAACTGTTGTAGTTAACCACTCGGCGCAGGGTGGCTAACAGATCCCAGCAGGGAGATGAAAGTGCGGTATTGACAATGCACGGCTACAACAGCTGGAAGGAAATGACAAGGCACGGCTACAACAGCTGAAAGGAAAAGACAATGCGTATGCAATGCAACAGCTGAACCAGTACATAAACAACAAGGCAATTACCTGCCGTTGCCCAACCCATGAACTGTGATAGTTAACCACTCGGCGCATGGTGGCTAACAGATCCCAGCAGGGATATGACAGCGCGGTATTGCCGCACGCCCTCGCATCCTGGTACGTAACAGAAACAGCACAACAAGGCAAGGCAACAACGGCTGAAATGGAAATGACAATGCGTATGCAATGAAACAGCTGAACCAGTACATAAACAACATGGCAATGCATACACAGCAATCACGCATAATACCCATGCCAGATCCCCGCTGTAAAATAAGCTCAACATCCGTACCTTAACTTCTGAATTATACGTAGCACACGCACAATGCCACAATGAAAGTCCTAGCAACGCAGATCCACCACCTGCTATGCCAATACAAGCAATTGCTCAAGCACTACAACTCAGAAACACAGCAGCTGGGAGATACACCTCCACCAGCGCTAGATCTACCTTTCCATCTCTACAAAAAGCTCTAATCAAAGATTAAAAGTAGAATCTTTACTTACCCCAACAAGCTAGTATAGGATGAGAAATCCTACGCTTATGCTAACTGTTGGTCCCTGTTTTCGAAAGGAACTTAGCAGTCGCTGATTTAAAATGAGTGATAATAAATTTTCGCGCTGCTAATTAAAATATGAGGTGCAATACTTCTGGTTCTTGTACACTTAAAATCACAAGAGCACCGGAGACAGATCTGGTATGTTCATAAAACATGCCGAAAACACCAGAACTGAATCCTAATATTTTAAAACAACTCAAACATATTTATGTACAACATAAATCTGTTCAACTGTGCAAGTGTGCTAACTGTGTATGCCATCAAATGAGTTATGCGATGCTAAGATAAATGTGCAAGTGCTGAAAGCTTAAAGAATACAATACTCCAAGATTTGTTTCTGGAAGTTCGGACCTCAATGTCCTACGTCTCCCCTTCTTCCACCTCGGAAGGCTCCACTAGAAGATTTGATATATACAACGCGTACAGACCCAATCCCGCAACCAGCAGCTGCGAGAACTCCTAGACTCTACCAGCCCACGGCTGTTCACTCAGAACTTGTTTAACATCTTTGTTCAAAGACTACATACACAGAGTTTAACGTCATCGTGCTTGTACGGAAACTGATTGAAACAGGTTTTGATTCACTCGCTAATCAATTTAGCTCAACTCACGAAATGTGCGAGTGAATCTATGTGTGAGATTTACAGTGTAAGCACAACTCTCGAATGAATACATCTCACACACTAAGGAAATGCTCTACACAAGCTAATTCTAGCTCCGCTGTCAACTAAAATTAAGCTCTCTCTAGAATGATAGTTGACAGCTTTGCTTCTGGTTCATTTTCCCTCTGCTGGTGCACTGTGCAATCAACGTATTTCTGCAACAGCGCTCTGGTTATCTCCACCCAACAGTCTTGTTCTTCAATGGCGTTCTTCTCAAATATATAGCCTCTAATCAAATTCAAACCGTTGGACACAAAATCTTCCCGTTCAAATGTGTTCTGTGAAGTACCGACAGGGATTGTCCTTTGTGTCCTTTCTTTTGCAGGCTTTTTGTCGTCTTCAACATTTGAAATAAGCTCAGCAGTTGACATCCAACTTTGGTAATTCTTCATAATAATTTGTCAATTGATTCGCTGCTGGTTCATTCTTTAACTGCTGCGACTGGTTTCTTGCGTCTGGTTGAATCTCTACACTTCGCCTGCTTTTCCTGCGTCTGGATCTTCTTGTCGACTGGTTGAGCAAGTGAAGATATACTTGCAGCTGGTTGTCCAGTGGTTGGTCTTAAAATTCTTGCGACTGGTATCTTGCGACTGGTTAATTTCTTCCTGTACGACGTTGCTTTATCTCTTGCGTCTGGATCATCCATCGACTGGTTCTACTGTAGCTTCATGCTGATTGCTGACGTCACTGCTGATGTCATCATCGCTGATTCCAGTTCATGTAAGCGCTCCACTGTTCATCTTCTTCTTCGACATTTCTCCAACAGACTTCATAGTTTTTGTTCCATCTGGTTCACGCTTTCTCAGCAAATATCACATCTGCTGGTCTAATTTGGCCTCCGCCTGATTACGAACAACTGACTCGACTTTGGACGTCTCCACTGCTAATCCAGCTGCCGTTTACGTGATTGATTAACCCAGCTGTGAACTTTGTCTTTTCAAACCATCGACTGGACAGATTCTGCTGCTGTTCATCTTCTTCTTCGATCCTAAAATCTGTACACTAAGTAGAATTGTTAGAAACACAATAACAGGATTTGTGTAATTCAAAACTTAACCAGGATCTATTTACACAGATCCATCAATCTCTCCCTTTTTTATTTACACAAAACCTTAAATAATCAAAGCATGATCTAACAATTCTCTCCCTTTTGTGGGAATCAAAAAGAGATTGAAAGATGGTCATCCCGAATTTTAAATCAAAGCTCTCCCTACTCCGTCACATCAAAAACATCGTGACAGTAGGAGTTTTAAATTTGAAAAACAAAAAGCAGCTTTTGGGAAGCACCGATTGAAACAGTATGCTATGATTTTGAATCTGGAACAGAGAACTGATGCATAGCTCATAATTAACAAAGACAACGACGCCACTCTCCCTGTCTTTTATAACATAAGCTCAAAACATTTTAAAAACAAAGATTTTAAGCATCAGCTGGACTCCGCATAACAGAACATTTGAAAAACTGTCAGAGCATCAAAAATGTTTCAAATAAGCATGTGCTACTGAGTTACTTATATAAGAAGAACCAGTAAACAGATAAAAGCTCAGATCTTCATTCTCCTATTTCTTCCCATGTTCTTGTCACCGAGCCTCGCTCCAGATGATCTTACAGCACAATGAAAAAAGAATCTTGGCATTTGCACGGAACTCACGCATCCCGTGACAGTTCATCAAGAGAAAATCGGTTCTATATTTAAACAAATCAACTGGCCTTTATAAAATAAGCTCCTCAAAACAGTTAAAAACATAGCACATGTGTTTTAAAAAGAGTGCTCGTTCAAGAACAATCCTGCTCTGATACCAATTGTTTGTCCCTATTTTCGAAACGAACTTAGCAGTCGCTGATTTAAAATGAGTGATAATAAATTTTCACGCTGCTAATTAAAATATAATGTGCAATACCTCTGTTTTTGAACACTTAAAATCACAAGAGCACCGGAGACAGATCTGGTATGTTAATAAAACATGTGGAAAACACCAGAACTGAATCCTAATATTTTAAAACAATTCAAACAGATTTATGTACAACATAAATCTGTTCAACTGTGAAAGTGTGCTAACTGTGTATGCCATCAAATGAGTTATGCGATGCTAAGATAAATGTGCAAGTGCTGAAAGCTTAAAGAATACAATACTCCAAGATTTGTTACTGGAAGTTCGGACCTCAATGTCCTACGTCTCCCCTTCTTCCACCTCGGAAGGCTCCACTAGAAGATTTGATCTATACAACGCGTACAGACCCAATCCCACAACCAGCAGCTGCGAGAACTCCTAGACTCTACCAGCCCACGGCTGTTCACTCAGAACTTGTTTAACGTCTCTGTTCAAAGACTACATACACAGAGTTTAACGTCATCGTGCTTGGACGGAAACTGATTGAAACAGGTTTTGATTCACTCGCTAATCAATTTAGCTCAACTCACGAAATGTGCGAGTGAATCTGTGTGTGTGAGATTTATAGTGGAAGAACAACTCTCGAATGAATACATCTCACACACTAGGGAAATGCTCTACACAAGCTAATTCTAGCTCCGCTGTCAACTGCAATTAAGCTTTCTCTAGAATGATAGTTGATTGCTTTGCTTCTGGTTCATTTTCCCTCTGCTGGTGCACTGTGCAATCAACGTATTTCTGCAACAGCGTTCTGGTTATCTCCAACCAACAGTCTTGTTCTTCAATGGCGTTCTTCTAAAATATATAGCCTCTATTCAAATTCAAACCGTTGGACAGAAAACTTCCCGTTCAAATGTGTTCTGTAAAGTATCGACAGGGATTGTGCTTTGTGTCCTTTCTTTTGCAGGATTTTTGTCATCTTAAACATTTGAAATAAGCTCAACAGTTGACATCCAGCTTTGGTAATTCTTCGTAATTTGTCAACTGCTTCGCTGCTGGTTCATTCTTTAACTGCTGCGACTGGGTTCTTGCGTCTGGTTGAATCTCTACACTTCGCCTGTTTTTTCTGCGTCTGGATCTTCTTGTCGACTGGTTGAGCAAGTGAAGATATGCTTGCAGCTGGTTGTCCAGTCGTTGGTCGTAAAATGCTGGCGACTGGATTTCCCAACGACTGGTTAGATCAAACGATGTCGTATCAACTTATTCAAACGACATCGTTTGTTATGCATCCTCGACTGGTTGATTATATCACTGTAGCTCTCGTCTGGATGAAGTGTAGCTCGCGACTGGTATCTTGCGACTGCTTAATTTCTTCCTGTACGACGTCGCTTTATCTCTTGCGTCTGGATCATTCATCGACCGGTTCTACTGTAGCTTCCTGCTGATTGCTGACGTCACTGCTGATGTCATCATCGCTGATTCCAGTTCATGTAGCACTCCACTGTTCATCTTCTTCTTCGACATTTCTCCAGTAGACTTCATAGTTTCTGTTCCAGCTGGTTCACGCTTTCTCAGCAAATATCACATCTGCTGGTTTAATTTGGCCTCCGCCTGATTACGAACAACTGACTCAACTTTGGACGTCTCCATTGCTAATCCAGCTGTCGTTTACATGATTGATCAACCCAACTGTGAACTTTGTCTTTTCAAACATCGACTGGACAGATTCTGCTACTGTTCATCTTCTTCTTCGATCCTAAAATCTTTACACTAAGTAGAATTGTTAGAAACACAATAACAGGTTTTGTGTAATTCAAAACTTAATCAGGATCTATTTACACTGATCCATCACTAACAGACTAGAGAATAGAGATGTCTTAGCGATCCTACGATCCTCTTCAAGCTCCTCCAAAGCCTTCTAAAGAGGTATAGAACGAAGCGCCTCAGCAAGAGGAGTCCAACGCTACCACTCTCACTCTCGTCGGAGCTATCTACCGACGATAATTGAAACAAAGAAGATTACTGTGAACACTAACTAGGGCATCGCGACAAGATAAGGTTCAAGGGAAATATTTCTAAGTGTTGGGGAAACAATGATAGAGAAAAACAGCTAAGTCCCCTATTTAAAATCACAACTGACTACTTTGAAACAGGTCCACCGACAAACTCAGTTGTCACAACTAATATTCCCAGCTAATAGCTGAAATCTCGCATCAGCTATGTCCTATCGCTAAACAGCGAATAACTCAACAAAACGAAGTCGCTGAGACTACCGCTGGACACGTCACCCGCTAGTCACAGCTGATCGCTAACCAACAGCTGATCACTACGCAACAGCTGATCTCTTGCAACAGCTGAATACGCGCTAACACACCAACAGCTGAATCTCCTAGCGCTAATCCAAAATGCTGTCGTCTCGACTAATCCACACGACGTAGTTTCGCTACCCACTACGAAACACGCTAACACGCAATGACTGAATCCAACATCTGAAATCTAACGAAGCACTGCTGCTCCAACTTATTCCTACTGCTACAGTTGATACTCAAACAAACGTCTCCCACGCAACGTCTGATATCTTTCCAACCGCTGATTCTAACGCTTAACGACATCCGATGGCTACACCAAGCACATCGACCAATAGCTGGTCCAAACCCGATCAACATCTGAACGGCAAAATGTTCAGGTCTCGAATCTCTCCCCCACTAAAACACGATTTTTTCCTCGAAATCAACAAGTCTAGGAACAACTCAACTGAACCCAAGAGTTCAAGATAACTGGGCAAACAACTACTGTAATTTGATGCAACACTCACGTAAATAGATGCGGCCATTCATGTTGCATCTTCTCTTCCAGTTCCCAAGTAGCTTCCTCTCTACCATGTTTGCTCCACTGAACCATCACTAAGGGAATGGTCTTGTTCCTCATCTATTTCTCTTTACGATCCAAAATCTGCAAGAGATACTCAAGGTAACTCAACGTCTGATCAAGCTCTATCTCATCTCTCAACACATGAGAGGGATCTGGCTTATACTTCCTCAACATGGAAACATGAAATACATCATGCAGAGAAGATAAATCCGGTGGAAACAACAGCTGATACGCTAAAGGGCCAATCCTCTCAACAATCTCATAAGGTCCAACGTAACGCGGGGCTAACTTTCCCTTGTGATCAAAGCGCATAACACTTCTGAAAGGAGAAACTTTAAGGAACACCTGATCCCCAACCTGAAACTCTAAAGGCCTACGCTCTTATTCGCATAACTGGCTTGGCGATCCTGGGCAGCTTTCATCCGCTGACGAATCGGATCCACATTATCCTTCATCTGCTGCACAAAATCTGGTGAAGACAACTGCTTCTCCCCCACTTCTTCCCAACACACAGGCGATCTACACTTCCTGCCATACAAAGCTTCGAATGGCGCCATGCCAATTGTCCCCTGGTAGCTGTTATTGTAGGAAAACTCAACTAAATACAACGCGTCTTGCCAGCTACCGCCAAAATCCATCACAACAGCTCTCAACATATCCTCCAATGTCTGGATAGTTCTCTCAGATTGACCATCTGTCTCGCCATGCCAATTGTCCCCTGGTAGCTCGTTATTGTAGGAAAACTCAACTAAATACAACGCGTCTTGCCAGCTACCGCCAAAATCCATCACAACAGCTCTCAACATATCCTCCAATGTCTGGATAGTTCTCTCAGATTGACCATCTGTCTGGGGATGATATTTTGTACTCATAGTCAATCTGGTACCTAAAGTTTCTTGCAAACTCTTCCAAAACCTGGAAGTAAACCTTGGATCTCAGTCTGAAAAAATTGAAACAGGCAGGCCATGCAGTCTCACAACAAAATCAACGTACAGATTCGCCATCTTCTTCAAAGAAAAGGTCATACCATAGGGAATGAAGTGCACAGACTTCGACAATCTGTCTATGACCACCCAAACAGCATCGCACCGTCTGCTGGAAAGAGGCAGATGCGTTACAAAATCCATCGCTATGTGCTCCCAATTCCATTGGGGCACTTCAGACTCTACAACAGACCACCAGGTCTCATCCTTTCAGCCTTAACCTACTGACAGTTCAAGCAACGAGCAACAAAACCAGCAACGTCGCTCTTCAAACCAGCCCACCATAAGTGCGGCTTCAACGCATGGTACATCTTCCGTGCACCCGGATGAACACTGTGTCTACTGCAATGCACTTCTCTAAGGATCTCCTCCTTAAGATCTATCAGATTGGGCACAAACAACCGACCACGGAAACGCAAACAACCATCCACTGAGACAGAATAGTCCTCAGGCTTTCCAGCCCTAACTCTCAACTTCAACTCGTGGATGGAAGGATATGTCCTTTGAGCAGCTCTAATGCTCGAAATAATATGTGGCTCAACTTCAAAGGAAGACACCACCACATAAATCATCAGCTGGGTAAAACTTCCAACCAGTAGTGCTAAAATGCTCACGGTCCTTAGAAACATACAGCGAAGCAAGCATCTCACCTTGAGCCTTCCTGCTCAAAGCATCAGCCACTACATTGACTTTCCCAAGCTGATATTTGATCTCACAATCGAAATCCTTAAGCAGCTCCATCCATCTACTCTGTCTCATATTCAAGTCAAGCTGCGATGAGTACACCACAAACTGCTCACCATACAGATAGTGGCTCCAAATCTTCAACGCAAAGACCATAGCTGCTAGCTCCAGATCATGAACTGTGTATCGAGTCTCGTGCGGTTTCAGTTGCCGCTAAGCATAGGCAATGACTCGACCATGATGCATCAACACACAACCCAATCCATTGAGCGAAGCATCAGAACAAAAGACGAATCCATCAGAACCAAACGGCAAAGCCAAGACAGGCGCTGAAGTCAACTTCTCCTTGAGCAAGAGAAAACTATTCTCGTATTTCTCAGTCCAAACAAACCGCTTGTCCTTATGAGTCAGCAGAGTCATCGGCCTAGCTATACTAGAGAAACGCTCAATAAAACGACGGTAATAGCCAGCCAGACCCAAGAAACTACGAAACTCCGACACATTCCTAGGACGCTCCCAGTTCAAAACAGCATCCACCTTACTAGGATCCACAGAAATGCCATCCGCTGAAATCACATGACCCAGAAACACAACTCTTTCCATCCAGAACTCGCACTTAGAAAAATTGGTATACAACTGCGAGTCTCGAAGAGTTTGGAGAACAGCTCTGAAATGCTCCTATGCTCTATCAGAGTCTTAGAGTACACCAGGATATCATCGATGAACACTATCACAAACTTATCGATGAACTCTCTAAAGACTCTATTCATCAAATCCATGAAAACTGCAGGGGCATTCGTCAAACCAAACGGCATAACCAAAAACTCATAATGCCCGTACCTCGTACGAAAAGCAGTTTTTGAAACCCAGCTTCTCGGATGCGCAACTGATGGTACCCCGGACGCAGATCAATCTTTTCACATGAGACGGATCTGGATCATACTTCCTCAACATGGAAACATGGAAGACGTCATGAAGAGAAGACAACTCTGATGGCAACAACAACCGATACGCTAAAGGGCAAATCCTCTCAACAATCTCATAAGGACCAACGTAACGAGGGGCTAACTTTCCCTTGTGTCCAAAGCGCATCACACTGCGAAACGAAGAAACTTTGAGAAATACACGATCACCAACCTGAAACTAAAGAGGTCGATGCCTCTTATTCGCATAACTGGCTTGGCGATCTTGGGCAGCCTTCATCCGCTGTCTAATAAGATCCACATGATCTTTCATTTGCTGCACAAAGTCAGGGGCAGATAGCTGCTTCTCCCCCACTTC
>KV014433.1:1699-22528 GCA_001598015.1 Dorcoceras hygrometricum | reverse complement strand
CATCACAAAGGAACGAAGTTCTACCTGCACTACAAAACGCACAATCGGGCAGCAACTTCGCGTTCCTCAACTAGCCAACCACAGCCTCCAAAAGTGATATGGAATGATAGAGCTTCACAAGAGGAGTCCAACGCTACCTCGAACGTACCAAACAACGGCCGAAAACGATGGGAATTTCCGGAGAAAAGCTACTGTGAACAGTAACCTAGGGTTCGAAGCGAAGAACACAATCGAGGAAAATATTATAAGTATGGAATCTGGCGCTCGAAATCGAAGACCAAGTCTTCCTTAAATACATCTCGCAAAAGCTGGTTAAATTATCCATTGACATAACCAGCAGGTATACTACAAACACATACAACTAGCAGACGCAAAGAAACCAGCTGCTGAATTATCAAACAACGCAAATCAAAACGATGTCGCAGCGACTTAACAAAACGACGTCGCGCCTCACACGTCATCAAATCTGCCACCAACTTGTCACTTAAAACCATCGGCTGGTTCTCAAATCCAAAAGCTGAATTATCCAACATTCAAAAGCTGATACCAGACGTTGCATCAAAACTCTGCGTTCCAACTTAATAAAACGGCGTCGCACAACTGACGTCATCCAGTCGCTAGCTATCGCGCAATACCAGCTACAAGCTACAGTAACCACCACCAGCTGCAAGCTATAGTAGAACAAATCTCTCGCAGCTGGACAACCAGCCGCAACATCCAAACGACGACGTTTCCTTCTCGCGCTACAGTGATGTTGACCCGCGTTGACATCTGCTTCGACTGAACAACCAGCAGGTACTCACAAACGCGATCAGATCTCACACTAGCGCTACACCAAAATGACGTCGCCCCAACTTATTCAAATGACACCGTATCCAACTAGATACAAATACACTAAACCAGCGACTGGTATTTAAAGTGCTACCAGATCTCTCCAAACGACAGTGTTTTGGAATCTCACGTTGCCAAATAAACGCTACGAATGAATTACACCAATTCGACCAGCTTTATCAATAAAACCAGCTTTCACCACAAAAACCTCAAAAATACGAAAACTCCCAGAATTTCTCCAAATGCTATTCAGACCCGAAAATGCAAACCAAACTTACAAACAGAGATCTAAACCACCATAAATCTATAAAAACCAATACATTCCAACAATTAATCTCTAATACAAATCAAGGTCTCACAGATCCATCCTTATTCTTCACGAAAAGGATAGCTGCTCCCCACGGCGACATGCTAGGTCTAATAAAACCCTTCTCTAACAAGTCGTCAAGCTGCAACTTAAGCTCTCTCAACTCCGCAGGCGCTAAACGATACGGGGCTCTCGAGATCGGATCTGTACCAGGTACCATCTTGATGCGAAAATTGATCTCCCTTCTCGAAGGAAAACCAGGAACCTCCTCAAACACATCGGGGAAATCTCAAGCAACGGGGACGTCTCTAAGCTCCACGCACGAAGAATAAGATGCATCCAACGCATAAATCATAAATCCAACGTTCCCTAACGACAAAAGGTTGAACATCTCCATCGCAGAGACTAACGGAATCTTCGACTGGGAATCATAGCCATAAAAATTCCATTTCTCGCCAGACGGAGGCCTAAAATGCACAACTCCATGGAAACAATCCATAGTGGCCCTATAGCTTGACAACACGTCCATTCCCACTATACAGTCGAAATCCCACAACATCAAACGAATCAAATTCGCTACTAACGAATGCTCACCAAACCTCAGAACGCCATCCAACAAAACCTCTTGGGAAAATAGGCTAGCGCCGCCAGGAGTAGAAACAGACACAACATCGCGCAAGAAAGTGGTATGCAACCCATGCTCGACCACAAATGCATCAGAAATAAACAAATGCGATGCGTCGGTGTCAAACACACGTGTGCAGGAAAATCAAATACAGAACAGTTACATGCAATAACTCCGCTCGGCGCGCCCTCCGCTTGCTCCCTCATAAAGGCATTCGCTTGAGCATGCTGGGGTCCAGAGAAAAGCGGTTGAGAAGAATGTCCCAAACGCGACGGACCAGGAAACTGAAACGGCCTAAACTGTGTCTCTCCCATCCTAGGCTACGGAAACCGAGGGGAACGACCCCTAGATGATCCTCCTCGACCCTGAGATGGGGCTACGGCTAGCTGCGATCCAGCCAACGGACACATTCTCGCGAAATGCCCATACTGACCATAAATATTACACAAGCCCTGCACACCAACGCACTGAGTCGACGGATGCTTGCCTCCACAGAAGCCACAAAACTCTACCCTAGAACCTTTGCTACTAGAGCTACCAGAACCAGAAGAACCTGAACCCGCCTTCTTCTTGAACTGCTGGCCACGAGGTCTAAACCTCTGGCGTCCAAACTGCTGAGCTAACTGTTGCTGCTGCTGCGGGGGTTGATGGGCTGACTGGGAAGACTCGGAAGACTGTGCTCACTGAATAGTGGTACGACCACCCTGAACACCCTGAGGCATAGCACGAGACCTACTGTTCCGCATACCTTCCTCTATGTCGATCGAATTATCCACAGCTTAGGCATAACTCTTCGGTTTACTCGTCAACACCAACGAATACAAGTCCTCATTCAAACCCTCAAGAAACTTAGTCCTCTTGGCCCTCTCCCGGCCAGCAACATACGGAACATACGCCAAAAGAGAAGAAAACAACCGAGCATAGTCCCGCACAGACATCGTACCCTGCTTCAAGTTATCGAACTCTTGCTCTCGAGCGTTCACGTACGACTCCGGAACGTACTCTTGCCGAAACGTAACACAAAAGCTGTCCCAAGTAATCCCCACACCGGTCTCCTCTATCGTCCTCGAAGCGCCTCTACACCAACTCTCCGCACCTTTCCTAAGCTGGAAAATTGCCAAACTCAACCTAAGTCCGTCATCATACTGCACACGGTCGAACAGACCCTTGATATGCTGTAACCAAGAGTCCGCATCAGCGCTAGACTCATCGCCGTTGAAAACCTGGGGACTCATCCTTTGGAACCTCGCCATCACAATTTCCATGCTGTCCACTCGGGCTGTCAAGTCGTCAACCTCATCCTCTACACGCCTACCACGACCACGAAGAGGAACACTAAGCCGATCCTCGTTCTGACCTTCCGATTCCTGAAACTTCCCTCTACCTCTACCCCTACGTCTAGGCGGAATCTACGAAGGCACTAAACAGGATAAGATAACATAGAACAAATACAGCATAGAAATAACATATCACAAACAATATGCGGCACAAACAACACACAACACTGTGCCTAGACTCAAGTGTGATCAAAGAAATCGAGCTTAACCCAGCTTAAGCTCTGATACCAAAAATGTCAGGCCTCGTGCTTACATCAGAGATTAACCACGCAGAAACAAGCGGAAGCAACTAAAAAGTGCTTAAAATTTTTGCTTTTGCCTGACGGATTTAAAATAGATAATTTAAAAATACAAGATACTCAAAATAATCCTAGCTTTATAAATCCACAACAGCACCAACAGTCAAGTACAACAACTGTCCAACGGCTGAACACAACACAAGTACTGATAGACTGCCCGCTATAAAGAGCTAAGCATCACCCGGGACATCCCACCCGTAGTGATACCAGTGAATATAAATACTATACATAATTGGGACACTCTAACCACATCCTGGGGCACCACCAGCTGGATCAAAACCTCGACCAGCTGCAAATCCTGGAAAACCTGAACACAACAACAAGCAACAACGAAACAAGCCCCAGAGGGACAAAGGGTTCAAACCCCAGTACGTAGAGCAACTATAAAATAGCATAGACAGCAACAGATAGAATGCAGATGTCATGCATGAGGAACTGAACAACAGCTGAAGGCTTCGACCTCAACAGGGAGCCAAAGAACTCAGATCATAGCTCACATCTGACAACAGATTCTTCAAGGAACAGTGGCCATAGGGAATTACCCACTCATCTTTACACCACACCCGAATACTAGATGCATCAACAACTCTACCTGCCGTTGCCCAAGCCATGAACTGTGGTAGTTAACCACTCGGTGCATGTTGGCTAACAGATCCCAGCATGGAGATGAGAGTGCGATATTGCCGCTTGCCCTCGCATCCTGGTACGTAACAGAAACAGCCCAACAAGGCAAGGCTACAACGGTTGAAATGGAAATGACAATGCGTATGCAATGCAACAGCTGAACCAGTACATAAACAACAAGGCAATGCATACACAGCAATCACGCATAATACACATGCCAGATCCACGATGTAAAATAAGCTCAACATCCGTACCTTAACTTCTGAATTATACCTAGCAGCAGATTGCCACAATGAAAGTCATAGCAATGCAGATCTGCCGCCTGCTAAGCCAATACAAGCAATTTCTCAAGGACTACAACTCAGAAACACAGCAGCTGGGAGCTACACCTCCACCAGCGCTAGATCTACCTTTCCATCACCACAAAAAGCTCTAGTCAAAGCTTAAAGGTAGAATCTTTACTTACCCCAACAAGCTAGGATACGATGCAAAATCCGACGCTTATGCTAACAGACTAAAGAAGGGAGATGTATTAGCGATCCTGCGATCCTCTTCCAGCTCCTCCAAATCATTCTAAAGAGGTATAGAACGAAGCGCCTTAGCAAGAGGAGTCAAACGCTACCACTCTCACTCTCGTCGGAGCTATCTACCGACGGCAATTGAAACGAAGAATATTACTGTGAACAGTAACTAGGATATCGCGACAAGATAAGGTTCACGGGAAATATTTCTAAGTGTTGGGGAAACAATGATAGAGAACAATAGCTAAGTCCCCTATTTAAAATCACAACTGACTACTGAGAAACAGGTCCACCGAAAAACTCAGTTGGCACAACTAATATTGCCAACCAACAGCTGAAATCTCTCATCAGCTATGTCCTATCGCTAAACAGCGAATAACTCAACAAAAACGAAGTCGCAGAGACTACCGCTGGACACGTCACCCGCTAGTCACAGCTGATCGCTAAACAACAGCTGATCTCTCGCAACAGCTGAATACGCGCTAACACACCAACAGCTGAATCTCCTAACGCTAATCCAAAACGCTATCGTCTTGACTAATCCAAACGATGTAGTTTCGCTACCCGCTACGAAAAACGCTAACACGCAACGATCGAATCCAACGTCTTAAATCTAACGAATCACTGCTGCTCCAACTGATTCCTACTGCTACAGCTGATACTCAAACAAACGTCTCCCACGCAACGTCTGATATCTTTCCAACCGCTGATTATAACGCTTAACGACATCCGATGGATACACCAAGAACATAGACCAACAGCTGGTCCAAACCCGACCAACATCTGAACGGCAAAATGTTCGGGTCTCACATGAGATGACTGTCATGAAACTCATATTTGGAATCCTGTTTATGCTAAAACGTTTCTAGTAGATTCAGCCGCTGCTAAGAAGTATAAAGGCCACTTGAGCTAGAGACTAGTATTTGCGATGTGAGTACCATGTTTCACTGGTAGGGGACATGGGGATGTCCAAGCATGCAAATAAGTGCACCTTGTAGAGTGCACTGAACAACCCACCTTCTAGGATTTTCCAAGTGGTTCTTATTAATCAAGTGGAAAATCCTAGTTTATGGTTGTACGCCATTAGTCCTTATGATCGGGGACAACATTGAGACTCTATGTGCTAGCGCTACACTTTGAATTGTTTACTGACTCCTCTGGAATCATTAAGTGGCAAGATTGGGTGTAGTGTTGAAACATATAGGAGTCGATGCATTGTAGTCGAGGATTCACCACTTACCTACGGGTTTGGATATCGTACGTGATCTCATGTATTTGTAGTAAGGAAATATATTATCAGAGTGAGATGGTAATTAAGAAAGGAATTTCTTTAGTTACACCTCAAATACAACTACTACACGACATATGGTTATCGGTTCTGTGAAAACTCTCGATATACCAATGGTTGTGTAATCGGTCGGGATATATGAGTTTAAGGGACCGTACTATACACAATTGAATGGTTCTTGCAGGCACTATCATTTGATACCTAGAGAGTCATGTCAGCGATGCTGCTAGGCTTTTAACATGACTGGTTGGGTACTATCACAATTTGATTCTGACATTCTAATGATGAAGGAGTTGACTGATAAGAATGGAGCTGATTAGGGTACGCTCATATAATGACATTTTTAGTCCCAGCCACATGGAGATGTGAACCACCTGCTTGTCGTATCATTGAACCATTGAGGGTCACACTAACACTGGTTTTATAGATCCCGATGAGAAGAAACGTTGTTCAAAGAGTTGAGAAAATTTTAAAAGGGAGGTAAATTTTAATTTGCGAAATATTTTCAAAAATTAAATATATACATGGCTATATCATTAGTTTTGGAAATGGTGATTTTCGAGAACTAATGTCATGAACTTAATTAAATTAATTTAAGTGTTGAATTAAATTACACTAGTAGGGCCTTGTGGAGACCAAATAATTAAAGGATTAATAATTCTTTTAGTAGTGGGCTTGAAGGTGTTCAAGTTCCTATATTGTATAATATATCCCAAATATAACATACAATATACATGCAAGAGGCAGATGAAAGATTGGAGGCAACTTTCACAATATACAAGGCATGTGTTTACTTGGATAGTGTAATTGGATTGACTCAAAAATTATGTCTACCTCTCCCCTACATGTGCATGTCCCTTCTCTCCATTTTGTCACAAGTTTTGACTTGGTTTTGAGTTTGAAAACTTGTGCTTCTCATAGTACAACACCCTCAATATTGTAGTGCATATTTTTGGTAGAACTATCTTGCTAGTAGTGGACCTAATTTTGGAGTGGAGTCCATTTGAAAAAATTATGCCCTTGGAAGCTTGTAGACGGTTTCTATCATTTTGAGAGCTAGATTATTTATAATCTAGTTGGAGCCATCATCAACCTTTTGAAGATTTGTAGGTATAAAATATAAACACCCTTTTGTTGGTCATTTAACTAGTATGCTACATGACTGCTTCCTTTGTATTTTATGCTTCCGATGCGTTGTTGGGCATGAGCTATCGGTGTACCAACAAGTGGTATCAGAGCGAAGGTTGCTCAATGTCATGTACAATTTGTAAAATATCGTTTTGTGATCGATTTCTAACTGCTTGAGAAAGGCCATATGATGTGTTTGTAGGGGCTATTTTTTGTGATAGTATCTGCCCATTTGTGCAGCAACTAAGGGACTTGATTCTGACTATATTGAGCAGCAATGGAAGCTTTGTAAGCTGCCCATTTCGGGGGGGTAATGGCAGCATTGTATGATGCTCATTTTGGTCAGCAATGGCATCATTGTATGTGAGGACTGTAATTAGCCAAGGTAATTAGTACTATAATCTGAGCAGATAATAAGAAAGATAATTGAGATTAACGGTCCGCGAAGATCAGCTTAGGTGTAAGCTGATCGGGTTTCTCCTTGACAAGATGTGTTTCAAGCATAAGAAAGGGGTGCTGGTGCGAACTAGTATTTGCTACGATAGGACTAGCTTAGAGTTATGCACCGTGGGTAAGCTCAGTAGCGTGAGCTGATATGTGCTAGCAAGAGGGATTGTTGTGAGCTGATAGCTCTAGATGCTTATAAGAGCAAGCTGTTTAGAGTTGCTGTGTTTCTGTAGCAGCTCAGAGGACACTAGATATATAGTTGTAGAATTCAGCTTAGAAGCTTGTTGGGTAGTTGCGAGCTGGATTGACCATTGCAAGTTGATTTCAAGTGAAGTGTGATGAGTTTAACACTCTAAGCTGGTATATGCAAAGCTAGATGAGAAGAAGGTAGGTAACCTGAGCCGAGTTGCCTTACAAGGAGTTGCTATTCTTGTGGAACAGCTCTGAGCTGAATTGTAGAGCGTAAGCTGTTTAGTGGTGACAGTGAGTTCACGATCAGCTTAGGATATTGGTGTAAGCTATTGGTAGCTTTCGAGTTGGCATAGACCAGATCAGGCGCGGGCTGATCTGGGTAGAACAATTTTGGGTTGAACTGCCCGTTGCATTAGTATGAGCCTCTACTATGAGCTGTTTGAGGACAACAAAGAATTGAACAGCCGTGAGATTTCCCGTGCGAATATAAGCTGGATTCAGCTTGGAGAGGTTCTGGGTTCCCTGAGCTGAGGGACCAGATTTCGGAAATTGAGATATACTGGAGGCTAAGGTTCTAGATGAGGATGACGCATAGTTGGGATGCGAGCTGTTTGGGGTTTTCAGCTTTGGACGAAAGCTGTTATTAAGGGTTAGTTCATGCGAGAACTGATTGTTTCACTCCTGAGCTGGAGTAATGTGCGAGAGCTGTTAGCGCATGAGATGAGAGCCGTTGAGTTTGAGAATGATCTGTCGTGGGCGTGACCTACTGGCGTGTGCAAGCTAATGTCAGCTTTGGGGTCTGAGCTAAGCTGAAGGTTCTGAGCTGGTCAGAGTGTGTAATCTGTCCTGAGCTACGAAAATGTAATCTGCTGGGAGCCGAAGCTTTTGGAGAGCGTTCTATTGGGTAGTGTGGTCTGTAATCCCTGAGCTGGAAGCGAGATCGGATCTATAAGCTCCGAGCTGAGCTGGTGTGGTGCGAACTGGTATGTTTACGATCTAATCTACGTGCACGATCTGTGATGACGCGCGAGCTGGTGAACATGCATACCTCCTACATATATCACGACCGGAGATGGCTAGAGGAAGAGTAGAGAAGTAGCAAAGACGTGTGTGGTCCGTTGATTCTCCCGGTCGCGTGGTTTGTCTTGGCTGGTATTCGTGAACGGTAAGTGGTATTTCTTGTTCTTGGCTTCATTTAAGACTGGTTTTGTTAGTGTAAAGTATACCCGAGCCGGATGTAGTAAACTAGAGTTTGCAGCTCGCGGGTCTATTTTCGGTTCTGTTCCGAGTCGATTCTCGTTGAGTGATGAGTTAGTCTTTATGGTGTTGGCTGTTTTAGGTTGCCGGGTGCTCTAAGATCTGTTGATTGAGCTTGAGAGCTGTTAGCATCTTGGTTACTCCGAAGGTGGCAGAGAAGGAGCGTGTGCGAGTTGTTCTATACGGGGCTGGTGTTGTGCGGTTCTGCCGTAAGCCTTTGTGAGGTATTTGTTTAGAGCTGATCAGGTACGAATTCTGAGCTTGAGTTACAGCTTTATGATAAGCATGTTGAATTGGTGGATGTGGGTTGAGCTATCGTACCTCTGTTGTGTGGAATCTATTATGCTTGGGCTGAGAAACAAACTGATTTCTTGTGTTGTGCTTGTGAGTCTAAGATGTTTACGTGCTATGTTCCGTAGTATATATGCGCGAGTTGAGTCGATGCGCTGCTTGTTACGATGTGTGGCCGTGAGCTGAATTGCTCAGCCTAGCGCAGGGTAGAGTCTGATCGGGGATGTTTACATTACCCGCCTATGAAACTTTATAACTGTTTCGTATGCTGATGTATTATTGCTTTGTGCTGATCTGCGTGTGAATTATAGTACGCTATTGTGTTGTGGCTGTGAGCTGAGTCGCACAGCCAAGTATCACATGGTAGAGTCTGAGTCGTGCTGTTTATTATTTGCGTGCGAATTTACATATGTTTGATTTAGCTGTTCTGTGATATATTGCATACTGATCTTATTTCATTGGCACTGTTTACGTGAATTCATATTGAGCCTGAATTCCTTTGACACCGAATAATCACTGAGTCGTGATTGGCCGGTTGGGCGTCGTGCCTGAGAATCCAAACGTTTTCACTGATTCGTGATTGCCAGCTGAGTCGCTGAGATTTGGAATTTCGATGATTATTGAGATTTGATTTTCCAGCTTAGTCGTTGGCCTTGATACCCGATGATCTTTGGTAACCCTCATGCATTACACGACATGATATGTTTCATGCTTTATTTGATCAGCTGTATGAATTGCTCTTTGTACCGAGGTTTTTAACCTCGTTTGTTTTTCCTTTGGGGCTGCATTGGTCCGATGTTTGGCCATTGCAGGTAGATCAACTGGTTCGAGTGTTGCATCATGTGGTGGGGTCCCGGAGTGTTGAGTTCGTAGTTATATATATATATAAATATATTATGCTTTATCGAGTCATTACCATGTGATGCCCTGTGTATCTGTTGTTGTTGATTCTATTGAGGTTGCATGTATATATTTATGTTGTGGGTCAATTTCATGCTTCCGTGTAATTGTGTTTAATTGATTAATTAATTCCTGATTAAGAGCATCGGGCCTGACATTGTATGCTGCCCGTTTCGGGTAGCTAGGGAAGCATTGGATGCTGCCCGACGGGCTGCTCATGTCCTCTTTCAAATAATAAAATAAAATTTTTTAGATTTTTGGCCTGAATCCCGTGACGGAGCTCCGGTGATGACTATGACACAAGGGTTCTCAAAAGGTGTTTTGTGATACTCAATTGTCATGAGCCCTAAGTTGATATGTCATTGCTGTTAACGATATTTTGTAAAACTTAAATGGGCTTCAAATTTTGAAGTGAACAATGAATGCTTCCACAGTTGTTTTATGCATGGTTATTCTTATTGTGCACTGGGCCTGACATTATGCATGAAGGTGATCAAAAGCCCAAGCCCAATTTGTTAGGTGTATGCTAGGATTTTTATTCGACTGGGTATTGAAATAATCAACATTAAAGTGGGCTTGGTTTATAGCCCGTTCCCACACCATGAGATGTATCTCTGTGTGTCTTGGGTTTTTATGTAAAAATTTTAGTATAGGGAAGGATCAAGTTTGGAAGATGGAGGGCATGACGAATTTAGAAGATCTAAGACATGTAATGAAATGAATCGTTCTCAAGAATTTTTTGGTTTTTTTTAAATCATGTGCGGAATAAATAAACTAAAAAATATGACTCGTTCCCTTTAAAACATTTCTCAACATCCTTTAAAATATAAATAAATGAATATCTTAAAACGTCAAATCATCAATGTTGTTTAAAACAGAGTATGAAAATGTTGTGGAAACGGAATATGTAAATAAAATGTGTGAAAAGTGTATCATAACGTAAATAAAGACATCATAGTGGTCATGGGATACTGCCGCAACAGGCGCTCAGAGGTCCTCATCGCCAGTCGAGATAAAATTCACACGGTCATCACCTGCGCCATTTAAACCTAGTGAGCCTAGAGGCTCAGCATGCTCTATCTTTTAAATAACAAAGTACATATAATAAAATCACATGCAAGCACATACGTGATATAAAATACGTTAAATCATGCATGCAAGGATGGTCGTAAAACATGGTCCGTAACGTATCATAACGTATCATAATCATATAGCATACATAAGGCATAAGGCATGCCGTAACGTAACATAAAAATGTATGAGTCGTATCAGTGAAATGTGACCGGGCATATGACTGAACAATCGAAAGAACCAACGTACGTGGCGGTGCGGTCCACCCAACCTTACCTCGGGATCCCAAGCACCTCCTATGTCACTTCACCATGTCGTGATCACATGGATCCATAGGCTCGTAATTCATTAAAACAGAGGATCCCCGGGCCCGGCTACCCGGCTAGCTCCCATCATTAAAGTTTGCCACAAGTCACTTCAATCCCTCGGGTTTTTCTCAAAAAAAGAACATACCTTGAACTTTTTGTAAAGACTCATGATACTTGCATTTTTTAAAATAATGCAATTTAAAAACTTAGCACGTCAATATATTTTTGATCATTTTCTTTAAAAAAATTAACGTACATAGAATACTACATGTATAACTAAATATATATTCACGGTTTTCTACATTTTCAATCCGGTCAAGGACTTGTTCAGGTGTCTGGTCCACTACAACTAAGCCCAAAAAGAACCTAGACTTAACTTAAAATTGAGACTTAGCCTAATACATGACTTGGCACAAAACTTTAAAATTAACCTTTAAAATTTCTAAAAAAATACCCCATCCTTTAAAAATCAGCTATTTAAAACTTTTGTTAAATAAATACCCATTGACCAATTTTAACTAAATAAAATCCTAAAGGGCAAAATTTTGACTTTAAAACTTGAAAATAAAATATTAGGTCCAACAATAATAAAAGGTTTGACTAAATATTTGAATTTAAATCATTTGACCAAAATAATATTAAAATTGGACACTGTACTTTAAAATTGAATTTTATAATGTTTATAAAATACTCACTCCTTCACTTTAAAATCAAACATTAAAATTTGATAAAAATTTCATACATCAAATAAATTACAAAAATGCTGTAAAACATCTTAAAATATGCTTAAACATAAAATAAAGTCATCCACGAAATTTGGTAACCCTAAGACTCGAAATCTTAATTTTCAAAAAAATGACCCGACGAGACTCAATTCGAGCGACAAAACGGTAAAAATCATTAAAAATACATTTATTAACCAAATCACTTCATGTTTCAAAACATATCACCATAACCCACCCCAATATCTACTGGAACTAACGACACTAAAAAAATATTCAGGACATGACCAAACCGACTCCCGCGAACCCACTTCCCGTACGCAAACTGCATCCAGGACACATGCTATCCATAAAATTCATAACTAATTCGTTCCTCGACCAAATATCTTCCTGTTTCGACCTACGTGACCCTAACTCAATGATATATCTTCTGAAATCAATATTGACCACTCAGACCACATCTGAGTGACTTATCCAACCCCAACAACTCTACTGTCGCGCACAGATGAAAAGCCAGGATACGTGCTGATCAGAAAATTCATAAATAATTTATTCATTGACCAAATCTCTTTCCGTTTGGATCTACATGATCTAGCTCGATGGAATAACTATTTCGACCTACGTGACCCTAACTCAATGATATATCTTCTGAAAATCAATATTGACCACTCAGACCACATCTGAGTGACTTATCCAACCCCAACAACTCTACTGTCGCGCACAGATGAAAAGCCAGGATACGTGCTGATCAGAAAATTCATAAATAATTTATTCATTGACCAAATCTCTTTCCGTTTGGATCTACATGATCTAGCTCGATGGAATAACTATTGGGTACCATCATTGGACCGAAAACAAGACACAAGAACCTTCCATGACCGAAGCACATCAAGAGACGGATCAAATACGTGTTGAAAATCATAATATATGCATGGATCTCAAACAATAAACATAGATCAATTCAAATCACATAAAATTCATGAAATAATTGATTAAAAACAGAATATTATGGCTTAAATGGTGAGAAAAAGAAGAGATATTACATGCCTGGATTGGAGAAAGAGGAGATCTGCGAGTTACCGACGTGTAGGACGCAAGATCTGGACAAAAACCACCTTGGATCACCAAAAACATTAAAGAAAACGTTGGGATGTGATGGAGGAAGAGGGACGGCTATGATGGAGAGTGGATGATTAGGTTTTTTGCAAAATTTGTGTTTTGAAATAATGGGTGTGACACAAATGACCCCTAAAGCTTAATTAACAAAATTAAATGGAGTTTTACAATCTTATCCCTCCACTAAATTGAAATTTTAATTAAAACTTTAAACTTGACTTTAAAAATGTCTAATTTCCGTAACTAAAGGCCTCCCCAATTTTGAAATGCAATAAAGTTCAATATAACAGCCCGTATAAGAGATAAACAGGTTCCCCTAAAGAATAATAATTAAAGCCCCAATTTTTGAAAATTTCTGCTTAAATTAATACATTCATTATTAAAAATCCAAGAACTTAAAAATCTCAATTTACTTTCATCTCGGTCGTCCCTGGTCTCGTCCAGCGTCCGTAACTCAAACAGATGAAAACATGACATTCATACCATGCACAATAAAAATATAAATAAATCACATAAATGGCATTTAATCATCTAAAATTATTTTCTCCTTAGTCATGCACTCATTTCTACGTATTCAGGAATTTCTAGGCGTTACATTTAATAATGGGTATTTGTGTAATTTTGCATTGCGTCCCTCGCATACCCTAGGATTGGACCAAGGTCCATGTTTGGCTCGCATGGACGTATAATTTTGGGGCAATTGATCATCCTCGTTAGTTTACTGTTTATAATATATGCATGATATATTATAAATAATGAGTAAGTGCGTTATTATTTTATAATAATGAAGTTGCATGAATCCGGCAAACATATGAAAACATGGTAAAAAAAAATTTTAAACAAAACCCTCATTTTGAATAGTATCAAATTAATATCAAGCCGAGAAGTGGAATTATAAAGAAGTTATAATCTCCTTGTCTTCCATCGACAGTGGATGCGTGAAGAACGGTACCCCCGCTAGGTGCTCGGCTCATATTATTGAGGGGCCCGAGCGCCGAAAATCTGTGACATCCATTGACATTTTGATGTGAACTACGTGGAACTCCCATGATTTAGGCTCATATTATTGGGGAATTCATGGTGATCGTTCATTAAGGTTTGATATCGTTGGGTGTGGCTTGACACGTAACAATGATCGACGTCATATTATTGGGTCCTCATCAAACGTGAGGCAAAAGTCTATGTAAAGGGTTGAATAGAGATGCAATTGGCAACTACCTTTTACGAATCATGATTGGCCGATATTCGGGATCATGATTCGCTAATTGGACCTTATGTACCTAGTGAGGAAAGGGGTTTGCCATTTTTATTAGATGATAGTGAAAAATGTAAAAAAAGTGGGAGGAATAGATTTATAATGTAAAAGTCCATGCTTCATATCTTATAAAGTATTTTAAAATATTCATTAACATTTATCTGTTTTCGTTTCAGTACTTTCAAAAATGTATTCGAATTCAATCCACTATCTGTTATACTCGACAAACATGTTCTAACAGGACCTAATTACCTCAATTGGCTAAGAAATTTAATGATCGTCTTGAACTTGAAAAAGATTGCATATACACATGAGAAGTCTCCCCCTGATGAGGCTCCGGTTAACTGCAGTCCTGAGGAGCTGCAAACATTCAAGGATTGGTGTGACCATGACTTGAGAGCCAAGTGTTATATGCAGGCTTCCATGTCTGATGAGTTACAGAGGTGTTTTGAGGGTGCTAAGAGTGCTGCTAGCATTCATATGCATCTCAAGGAGATTTTTAGTGAGAAAACACGCCCTCTTAGGTATGCGACCATAAAATAACTGATCACTATGCGCATGCGAGATGGGACTTCGGTCCATGAGCATGGCCTTAAGTTGATTGGGCTAGTGAACAAGCTCGTTGGCATGGATCTTGTGTTGCCGGCTGAGTTGACCATCGATGTGTTTCTATTGTCACTTCCAAGCTCATTTGACTCTTTTGTGGTGAATTTCAATAAGAACAATATGGAGACAACCCTTGAGGAGTTGGTGAACGTGATTGTGACATATGAATCCACCATAAATAAGAAGAGGACGGTTCTTTATGTGGGATCTTCGTCTGATACAAAGAAATGACCAAGAGGGAAGAAGCGTTCTACCCCACCTGCCAAGAGGAACATGGCCAGAAAGAAGCAAACTCCGAGTCCCGTTGTGGTAGCCGTGCATGTGAAGGCTGACAAGAGCGATCATATATGTTATTACTGCAATAATCCAGGGCATTGGAAGTGAAATTGTAGGGAATACCTTGCCGAGAAAGGTTCTGAGAAAGGTATGCTCTACATTGAAGTAAACATTTCAATTAAATCTTCTTCTTGGGTATTGTCTAATGGTTGTGGCTCACATCTCTATAAATATCTACAAGTGATGGCAATAAGTAGGAAGCTTATGGAATGTGAGACCTTCTTAAGGATGGAAAATGGGGCAAGAGTTGCTGCCAAAGATGTGGGAGATTTTTATTGAATGTTGCATTCTGGTTTTAAATTAGTTTTAAGAGATGTTTTGTATGTACCAGATTTGGTGAAAAACATTGTGTCCATTTCTACTTGATAAGAATGGATATTCTTCCCTATTTGGCAAAGGTTTTTGCGACATTTTCAAGAATGAATGTTTGATTGGTATAGGTGAATTAAAAAACTACCTATATGATTTAAAATTGAAAGATATTCCATTTAACAATGCCAAATCTATAAGAACAAATAAGCGCAAAAGGATACTCTAAATCCTGCACTCTTATGGCATGCTCGTTTAGGCCATATTTCCCTAAGAAGGATGAACAAGCTAGTGGGAGAATGCATGTTTGATATGTCTGATATTGGTTCTCTCACTACATGTGAATCTTGTCCAAAAGTAAAGATGACCAAGATTCCATTTAAGGGACATGTGTAGCGAGCCAAAGATCTGTTGTATTTGATCCATTCAGATGTTTGTGCTCCGCTTAGCATCACCACTAAGCATGGACATGCCTACTTCATAACCTTTATCGATGATTTCTCGAGGTATGGGTATGTGTATTTGATGAAATACAAATTCGGAGCTCTTAAAAGGTTCAAAGATTTTCGGAATGAAGTAGAAAAACAATTGGGACGAAGCATCAAGGCACTTCGATCAGATCGGGGTGGTGAATACTTGAGTGCTGAATTCCAAGAGTATCTTAAAGATAATGGGATTCTCTCGCAGTGGACTCCTCCTGCAACACCTCATTTGAATGGTGTTTAAGAACGTCGTAATCAGACTTTTATGGACATGGTCCGTTCTATGATGGGGTTCACAGAGTTTCCGCATTCCTTTTGGGATATCCACATCAAACAGAGGAATTGTTGTTAAACAATGTCCATTCAAAGGTAGTGGATAAAACACCATATGAGATATGGATGGGAAAGCCTCTCAAATATTCTTATCTTAGAATATGGGGATTCCCTTCTTATGTGACGCAGGTAGTGGCAGATAAATTGGATATTCGATCCATTTTATGCTTTTTTGTGGGGTATCAAAGGAACTAAATCGGTTATTATTTCTATCATCCCCAAGAAACAAATGTGTTTGTTTCTAGGAATGCAAAATTCTTGGAGGAAGCATTTCTATTAGATAGAAAATGGGAAATGATAGAACTTGAAGAGGTCCGCAAGACACCCATAAATGTAGAGCGTACACCCCAACAGCCAAGAGAGGAGATGGAAGATCCTAGGAGATCCTAGATAATTTCGAGACCCCCCATGAGGTATGGTATACTTCTTGAAGAGGGCCATGATGAGCCTAACCTTGGATATGATCCAAGGACCTTCAAGGAGGCACTGTCAAATGCTGATTCATCCAAGTGGATTGAAGCAATGGAATATGATATGAATTCCATGCATTATAATCAAGTATGTACTCTTGTGGATCCACACGAGGGAATTGTTCCTATTGGTTGTAAATGTATTTACTATAAGAAACATGGAGCGGATGGGAAGGTGTTGATTTTGAAAGAGCGATTGGTCGCAAAAGGTTATACACAAAGGAAAACAATTGTCTTTGAGGAAACTTTTTCTCCTCTCCCATTGTTCAAGTCAATAAGGATATTGATAGCCATAGCAGCATGGTATGACTATGAAATATGACAGATGTATGTGAAAACGGCTTTTCTTAATTGGGATATTAAGGAAGATATATGTCTCAGCCTAAAGGGTTCATATCTATCGGAAGTGACCACATGGTATGCAAACTTCAGAGATCTATCTATGGTATCAATCAAGCATCTAGGAGCTGGAACCTCATATTTGATAGTATGATCAAAGATTTTGGTTTTACTAAGAATCCTGAGGAACCCTGTGTGTATAAGAAGGTCAGTGGGCGTGCTGTGACATTTTCACTTCTTTATGTTGAGACATTCTACTCATTGGGAATGATGTAGGAATGTTTCAATCAACTAAATTATGGTTAGCAAATAGGTTCTCAATGCAGGACTTGGGTGAAGCATCTTATGTATTCGGAATACAAAGCTATAGGTATAGATCAAAGAATTTGCTTGGTCTCACCCAGTCCACATACATTGATACCATCGTTAAATGGTTTTCGATGGATGAATCCAACAGAGGAAATCTACCAATGTGTCATGGCGTGACCTTATCCAAGTCCGTGTCTCCCAAGACATACATTGAGATAGACGCAATTACACGCATTCCTTATGCATCTACAAATTGGTAGTATCATGTATGAGATATATCTACATGTCCTGACGTGTAATTTGCACTCAGTGTTGTAAGTAGATATCAATCAAACCCCGGTATTCCACACTGGAAAGCTGTGAAAGACATCCTCAAGTATTTGAGAAGTACTAAGAATATGTTCTTGGTCTATAGGGGCGGATAACTAAAATTGGTAGGCTATACTGACTCGAGCTTCCAAAGCGATATCGATGATTTGAAGTCAACCTCTTGGTTTATATTCATTATTAATGGTGCTACTCTCTGTTGGATGTGTTCCAAGTAAGACAGCACTGCGGATTCCACCACGGAGGCCGAATACATTGCTGCATCGGCTGCCACAAAGGAGGCTGTTTGGATGAGGAATTTCGTCCAAGATTTGGGCATTATTCCTAATGTAGTTGCTCCAGTCCATGTGTAATGCTACAACACATGCGCTATTGCTCAGGCAAAGGATCCAAGATCCCATCTGAAATCCAAACATGTACTGAGAAAATACCACATGATCCGGGAGATTGTGGAAAGATGAGACGTGTCATTAGACAAAGTCGGCTCCGTAGATAATGTTGCTGATCCACTAACTAAGACTCTACCAGGGACATTATTTGAGAAGCATCGCGGATCAATGGGTTTTAAGCATATGGGTAGTTGGCACTCGTGCAAGTGGGATATTGTCAGAGTAAGGTGTCCGTCAGGCTAAGTGTTGGTCAAGGGATCATATAATAACTATGTGTATGACAATAATTATTATAATGATACTTGAATTGTTATCTGGCACATCTTTATCTCTATATACCCTTTCTTGCTACATAGATAAAGTCCTTGAATATACAAACAGTAGAAATAAAGTGAGATGGTCATAAGATGACTGTCATGAAACTCATATTCGGAATACTGTGTATTCTAAACCGTTCCTAGTAGATTCAGTCGTCGCAAAGAAGGATAAAGGCTGCTTGAGCTCGAGACTAGTATTTGCTATACAATTTTTCATTGGTAGGGGACATGGGAATGTCCAAGAAAGCAAATAAGTGCGCCTTGTAGAGTGCACTGAATAACCCTACCTATAGTATTTTCCAAGTGGTTCTTAATTATCGAGTGGAAAATCCTAGTTTATGGTTGTACACCATTAGTGTTAGAGTAGATGCCCAACTAGCCAACTTGTGGTGTGTGGGTTTATAGACTCTTGTATATGACAATATTTATATATGATATTCGCATTTATCCATATGGCATTCTTTACTTTCATTGTGTCGGGATTGGGTGAGACCCCGATGCATGTAGGAGTCGATGCATCGTTGTCGAGGATTCACCGCTCGCAGACCTGCGTGGATATCCTATGCTATCTGAGGGTATAATAGTGTATAAATCTCTGGCCAGAGTACTAGAAGTGTTTTAGGTAAATGGGTTTACCTAGTTACACTCGCGATGTCACTATTTGATCTCCAAGATGTATGCATAGCTATGGGATCTATAACGACTCTTGATTTACCAATGGTCGTTGATCTGATCGGGATATATGGATTGAAAGGACCGTATTGTACGCTAACCACGACCAACTGGTTCTTGCAGGCACTATCAGTGATACCTAGGGGATCATGGGGCGATGTTGCTAGACGCTCTTACCATGATCCGTTGGGCAAGTCTGGAATTGTGATTCCGGAGCCACAATGGTTGTGGGCCCTCGGCTAGTTGTATCCCTGAACCATTGAGGGTCCAACAAGTACGGATACTCAGCTCAATGTATTGAGCACGAGAAGAGGATTTTGTGGAGTGCGACTTCCTAAAAGTCAACAGTGATCAAACCGGGGTTTCCCGCTGTTGAGGGGCAAAACGGTCATTATGCACAGGGTTCTGAAAAATGGTTTTTCAGTTCATAGTATTCAGTTTTGGAAATTTAGTCGATCGGTACGATTGATCGGCGATCGGAGTTACGATGAAGTCTCGGTGATGGGGCTGAACTGAATGTTCACCCGTTGGACCCGGGCCCGTTGGGCCGGTCCAAGTCATTATTAAGTCTATTTAATTAGACTTATACTTGATTAACTCAACTTATAACAAACCCTAAACCTAATAGCTAGAGTGGCCGCCTCCCCCTCTCTTCATCTTCCTCATGCCGCGCCGCCGCCGCCACTCGCCGGAAAATCGTTTCCGGCCTAGTTTTTCGAGGAGAATCCGTTGGCGATAAAATCCTTCAGCCTTCTAGTGCAGGCTGATTGGAGGTAGATCGGTTCCGGTCGTGGACCTTATTGACGGATCTACCGCCATCTACCATGAAGAGCCGGCGTTCTTGTAATTACGGTTGGAGCCAGGCACAAGTTCCAGCAAGGTATTCCTTTAAAACACCCTATGAATGTCATAGATATGAATTGTTCATCGTATTGATCGTCTCCCGGCACATGTATTTTTGTTCTTCCGCTGCCTGGCCGGGGGGCGTGAGAGTGGTATCAGAGCCATGGTTTTCGGATCTGATCAATACGATATTGCCATAATTGTATCTAACATTGAATTTCAGATTTGGAATCGATCGGAAAATCAAAATTCATTGAATCAAGGGCCACGCTACCGCCGCACGATGGCGCTAGCGCAAGCGCGCACGGCCGCACATGGTCGCCGATCGTTGGGCGCCGCTTTGCGCGAATTGTCGCGCACCGTCGCCCGCCTAGCGCACTCGTTGCGCGACGATTGAGCGGCCACCGCACTGCTGTTCGCCATGGATGGGCGATCGCTCGGGCATCGCCGCCCGCCTTGCGCCATGGATGCTGCGCGGTTGCGCCGCCCGTTGTGGAGCCGCTCCGCCCGATATTGCGCCGCTGCTGGCCGACGATTGCTGGCCTCTGGTCGTGCGATGCTGCGCCACGTTACGCTTC
>KV014432.1:18206-45043 GCA_001598015.1 Dorcoceras hygrometricum | reverse complement strand
ATTTCTTGTAATGTATTGAGAATTTCGTATTCAGATTTACCATCTATATTCCATTCAACGATGGATTGGCCATCGTATTTGGTGCTTTTGAATTGATTGCGTTCTTCGTAACCAATATCAACAGGCGTAGGCCGTTGATAATAATTACGAGTGGTGTTATGATAACTATTGTTAAATCTTCGTCGTCTAGTAAATATCTTATTAAGTTGTCCTTCGTCATCCGTGAAAGGATTTTTTAGCATATTGACTTCTGCGTCTGATTCTGAATTAGATTGAGAAGTGTTTGAAGTGTCGGAATCAGTGTTCTGGATATCATTAGTTTCATGATGAGTTTTAACACAATTAATTTTACTTCCTGATGTTCCGATTTCTGATAATTTTGTAGAGATTTTATTTAAAAGGAAATCAGTATTATTGTTAAAACTTATTTGTTTGTCTTTTGTAGTAGGAAGAGGTTTTGTTTGGAAAAAAGGTTTTGGTGTTCCCGGTCTGCGTTCCCATACTACCACACTAAACCATAAGTGTTAAGATTAATCTGTCTTTGTCAAGATGGCTTTAAGATTAAGAAATCTATTCACAGTTTCATCTACCTCTCGATCCCAGAACATAGTTCAAAGTTCAGAAACTCATATTCCTATAGATTATTCAAACTGGACCATTCCAGAAGAACAAATAGAAAATATATACAAAATAGGATTTACAGATTTCAAAACTGCCTTCTCTGTTAAAACTCAGGAAGAAACCTTATCTATACAAGAAGACTCTCAAAGTATCGCTCTTTTAAATAACACAACAATTCAAAAATACATTCAAAAGAATTATCGATATCTACATTTTGGGTTAATTCAAATAGCTGTTAAACCATTAGTTCATATCGGAGTTGATACTCCAATTTACTTAGCCCTAAGAGATAAAAGACTTAAAAGATATCAAACATCTCTTTTGTCTATGATCCAAACTAATATTTGTAACGGACCAATATACTTTAATTGTTCTCCAAATTTCTCTGTAGATCTTACAGATCCTATGATTCTAGATTCTTTAATCCTAGATGTTCATATCCAGGGAGATGAATTTCATCCCTGTAAAAACTTTGCAATAATTTACAGAGTCTACTTTAGACTTCTGTCCTCTCAACTAAACCCCAAATACAACAGATTACCTACTTCAAAAGAAGAAACAGTTCTGTTACAAATAGATGCTGAAAGACCTACGGTCTTCACACCAAAAAGACTAAAATGGAATGAAATAACCATTCCACAACATTTCATAATTAATACTCCTCAAATCCCAAGAAATATAGAACGTCGAGATATTTCTCAAATAATTGAAGAAGAAGATGGTAAGATTACGATTAAATTTAATTCATCTAAACAAAATACTCCTACTCCAATTTTGCGTCGATCTCAATCACGACACTCATTTTCAACTTTTTCTAAATCCAATTCAAAATACGATTTTGTTACACCTATTCCAAAGCCTCGTTCCGGCCCTTCATCACCTCAGAATTATTCTCCTCCCACATCTCCTTCAATCTCCAGTATGGTCATGATGATCACCTCTGGAAAATCTTTTAACCCAGATTTCGAATATTTAGATGCAGAAATGAACGATGTATTTCATAATGAAAAACGAAAATGGTATGATAAATTAGATACACATATAAAAGACCGTATTCACAATGAATGGCTTCAAAAAATGAATACTATAAAATCAAATATTCCTTTTTATACGTTTTTAACAATATTTTTATCTGCCGAAGGTTTTAATGATTTTCAAACTAAATCAGTCATTCATGTCAATACAACCCTTCATAAAAAATGGACTCTAAGTAATAATGAAACTGTTACTGCTATTCATCCACCCTTACAATCTTTACAATTGCATACTGTCAAAGGCAATATCACTGCTGATCCTTTTAAGCGAGGACGCAATGATAAAGAACCTGTCAATATTGAAGACATTAATAAAATTTTTCATCAAAATAACTACTCTAATCAAATCCTTAAAACAATAGCTAATCAAGTAGACCACATCTCAAATAATCTACCCCAAGCAAAGCCATCCATTTTTAATGACACCACAGCAAAACCTTTCTTCCAAACAAAACCTCTTCCTACTACAAAAGACAAACAAATAAGTTTTAACAATAATACTGATTTCCTTTTAAATAAAATCTCTACAAAATTATCAGAAATCGGAACATCAGGAAGTAAAATTAATTGTGTTAAAACTCATCATGAAACTAATGATATCCAGAACACTGATTCCGACACTTCAAACACTTCTCAATCTAATTCAGAATCAGACGCAGAAGTCAATATGCTAAAAAATCCTTTCACGGATGACGAAGGACAACTTAATAAGATATTTACTAGACGACGAAGATTTAACAATAGTTATCATAACACCACTCGTAATTATTATCAACGGCCTACGCCTGTTGATATTGGTTACGAAGAACGCAATCAATTCAAAAGCACCAAATACGATGGCCAATCCATCGTTGAATGGAATATAGATGGTAAATCTGAATACGAAATTCTCAATACATAACAAGAAATGATCTCCATGTATTTTATCGGTAATCCAACTGAAGAATTTAATTCCTCAAAAATCATTCTGACAAATCTTAAATGCCCTTCTTTATCCGACTACCGTTGGTATAAAGACGTTTTCTTAACTCAAGTTCTTCGTCGAGAAGACTCTAATATGTCTTTTTGGAAAGAACGTTTCATCATGGGTTTACCTCGCCTCTTCGGGGAACGCATTATTCATAAATTAAAAACAGCCGTAGGAAGTGAAGATATTCCTTTCGGTGACATGACATTTGGTCAACTATTTGCCTTCATTAAGAAAGAAGGTTTATCATTATGTTCTGAACTCAAACTTCAAGCCAAATACAGATCTGACCGCACCACAACTCGTAAAGAGTTGGGCAGTTTCTGTTCAATGTTCGGCTTAATGAATATCGATCCTCCTTCTATCCGAAGGAAGAAGAAACAAAAAACTTTTAGATCCTATGAAAGAACATCGAAATTTCCTAATACACGATTCCGTAAACATAAGAAACCTAAAACGAAAACAAATTCATTAAAATGTTGGAATTGTAACCAACCAGGACATACTTCAAATAATTGTACAAAAAAACCACAAAAATCACATCCAAAATATAATAAACAAAAAATTAATGAATTAATCGATGATATTCCCAGTGATACTAGTACTTCCACCAAAGATGAAACCGAATCTGAAAATGAACAACCTTCAAAAGGTATCTGTCATTTATGTGTCATTTCAAAAGATAAAAGAGAAGCAATTCTTGATCTAGTTCAACAAATTCCAGATCAAGAACTTCAAAAACAATATCTTCATAAGTTAAAAGATTTAATAATCGAAGAATCAAGTTCAAAACGTGATCCTGTCAAAGAACACTTCAGTCTCAGTACTTTGTTGGATAAATATCCTCAACAAAGTATTCTCAAACAAATTACAACAAAAGATTTACAGACAGAAATCAATATGCTTAAAAAACAAGTTAATCAACTTCAAAAAGATCTTTTTTCGTTAAGAGAGAAAGATTTAGAATTAGAAACAAAATTATTACTCATAAGCTCAACCCATCCAACATCAGAAAACATTGCTGAAATCAACCTAGATCCCCTTAATCAAACTTCACCAAATAATTTCATCAACTCTATACAAAAAATTGAATTCCAAAAATGGTATGTCAACATCGATCTTGTTATCAATGATTTCAAGATTACTCTCATAGCCCTTGTTGACTCTGGGGCAGATCATAATGTTTTAAGAGAAGGAGTAATACCTTCAAAATACTATGAAAAAACTACAGAAAAACTTTATACTTATCACAAGATATGATTCTCGGCACTCCCTTCCTCACACAAATATATCCTTTTCAAGTAAATGATAAAGGTGTGTTTACCAAAATTCACGGTCGACATATCCTTTTCCCTTTCATAACCCCTATCAAACAAAAAGAAATTTTGTTATTACAACATTCTTCGATATTTAAACAAATAAATATCATACACCATAAAAAATTACATCTTCATTCTTTACAAGAAGAACTTCCCTACCTCAAAATTGAAGAACAATTACTTGATCCTCATATCAAACAAAGAATCACTGAACTAGAACATTTTATCACAAATCAAATATGTAGCGAACTTCCAAATGCCTTTTGGGAACGAAAAAGTCATATCGTCACTCTTCCTTATGAAACAAATTTCAATGAAAGAAACATCCCCACAAAAGCTCGCCCTATTCAAATGAATCAGGAATTCCTATACCACTGCCAAAAAGAAATTCAAGATCTTTTAGCTAAAAAACTAATCAGACCATCAAAATCGCCATGGAGTTGTTCTGCCTTTTACGTAGTCAAACAAGCAGAACTCGAACGTGGAGTTCCACGATTAGTCATCAATTACAAACCTCTGAACAAGGTCCTTCAATGGATTAGATATCCAATCCCGAATAAAAGAGATTTAATCAATAGATTACATTCTGCCAAAATATTCTCCAAATTTGATCTCAAATCTGGTTTCTGGCAAATTCAAATTGCTGAAGCAGATCGTTACAAAACAGCCTTCACAGTTCCTTTTGGCCATTATGAATGGAATGTCATGCCCTTTGGTCTCAAAAATGCCCCTTCTGAATTTCAAAGGATTATGAATGACATTTTCAATCCTTACACCACTTTCAGTATCGTTTACATAGATGATATTCTTATTTTCTCAGAAAATTTAGACCTACACTTCAAACATCTCAGACATTTCCTCCAAATCATTAAACAAAATGGCCTTGTACTCTCTCAAAAGAAAATGAAATTATTCCAAACCTCAATTCGGTTCTTAGGTCATGATATTACGAAAGGTTTAATTAAACCAATCCAAAGAGTTATTCAATTTGCTGAAAAATTCCCTGATCAGATTAAAGATAAAAGTCAACTTCAAAGATTTTTAGGATGCCTTAATTACATAGCTGATTTTTTTCCTAATTTACGCCAAATCTGTCAACCTTTATACACTCGTCTCCAAAAAACTCCCCCACCTTGGACTGAACTCCACACAAGTATAGTTAAGGATATTAAGTCTAAAGTTCAAACATTACCATGTTTAGGCATACCTAATCCTATAGCATTCATGATAGTTGAAACCGACGCCTCTGACATAGGATATGGAGGTATTCTCAAACAAAGATTAGAATCCCACGACCAATTAGTAAGGTTTCATTCTGGTCTCTGGCTTGGCTCTGATACCAAAAATAGACAGGATCATACAAATTAAAGACAAATAAAACAGAAGATAGAAACTTGAATTGAAACTTTTATAAAAACTTTAAAATCTTACAATAGAAATTTGCAGAAAGCTGTAGCGGATGAAGATAGCAGATACAAGATTTAGTATACTGAACTAAAATTCGCTCTGCCTAATGAATACATCAGCTCTCTATATATAATGAAAAATACAATGAAAGCTTCCAATGGAATCCAACAGCTGGCTTCCATTATGCACTTCTTTTGAAATAATAATTGCTTTTGACTGCTTTTGCAAGTTGTGAAATCTTAAATTCTTAATTCTCATGACTAATCTAACTCAAAATCCGATTAATCACAAATTAGGGATCTGTGCCTTATAAATCAGTTTTGGCCTCTTCTTCCAAACACGTTCCAACTACATCCCAAATCCCTGACACAATAGCACAAATCCCTGACACACTTGAAGAACATAAATATGTTCATAAGCCGTGGCCCGAAAATCTTGGGTTCGCTCCCTTCATGGAAATACCCCAGCATATCAAAAAGCAGGATTACTTACGTCGCCGTTTCAATAACTTTCAATTCTGGGATACCACCATACCAACCAAAGACCAAACTTTTTATGAGCTCATTCTGGTGGACACCGATTCTGTGGAAATCGTCCACCACAAAGATCCCAAACATAACATTCATTATTCAAAATGCATTATCAAACAAGTCATCACTTCTTCTCATTGGGATACCTCTACCCCGCCAAATAATAATTTCAAATCCCGCCCCTTTTCTGTCGACTTTGACCCTCCAACTTTCAATTACTTTGATTACAAACTTGCTTGGTTTAGGGCGTTTTATTTCCGTCCTTTCTCTCATTCATGGTTTTTCACATTCCATTCTGGTTGTGATACAAATTTTCCAACTTGGTTCTATGAGTGGTGGAAACTCATGGGATCGGACTCAACTATTCTTCCAACTGATGTCAAAAAAGGATTAGAAATTTTTTCTGAACATTCTTGCCTTCCCAATTTTCAAAAACCTTTGAAATTTCATGCTCAATTCAAAGTACCTTGGATATTTGCCTGGGACTTTGATTTCCAAAAACTCTACCCTGACCCCGTGCCTTATTCCTTGGTCCGTCTTCACAAGATCAAATGGTGGGCCAAGTATGGCACTCACCTCTGCAATGAACCCGTGGTGAGACATTTCCTCGCTACCGGTAAATTACCAAAATATACTCCTGACGACAAGAAGCAAAAACAACCTGTTCCGACAACATCCCAATCTTCTAAACCAAAGAATACTACTGATCCTACTCAAAAATCTTTCTGGGAACAATTCAAAAATGATCCCGAATTTCAAAGCCGCCTTTTTGATTTCATGTCACAATGCTCCTCAAAATCAGCCAAGTCCGAAGAATCGGTCTCTTCTGACCCATATGGCGGACCTGCTTCCCAAGACCCCTTTGATCTCTAATCTCAAAGGAAGTTTCAAATAGAAACTATTCATCCTAGAGTTATCACGACTAACATAGATAAATCCTCAACCTTGTGACTAAGTGGTTGGAATTATGTTGGTAAGCTGTGATTCCGTTGGTAAGCCTATGTTGGTGTTCCCGGTCTGCGTTCCCATACTACCACACTAAACCATAAGTGTTAAGATTAATCTGTCTTTGTCAAGATGGCTTTAAGATTAAGAAATCTATTCTCCTTAGGATCTACCTCTCGATCCCAGAACATAGTTCAAAGTTCAGAAACTCATATTCCTATAGATTATTCAAACTGGACCATTCCAGAAGAACAAATAGAAAATATATACAAAATAGGATTTACAGATTTCAAAACTGCCTTCTCTGTTAAAACTCATGAAGAAACCTTATCTATACAAGAAGACTCTCAAAGTATCGCTCTTTTAAATAACACAACAATTCAAAAATACATTCAAAAGAATTATCGATATCTACATTTTGGGTTAATTCAAATAGCTGTTAAACCATTAGTTCATATCGGAGTTGATACTCCAATTTACTTAGCCCTAAGAGATAAAAGACTTAAAAGATATCAAACATCTCTTTTGTCTATGATCCAAACTAATATTTGTAACGGACCAATATACTTTAATTGTTCTCCAAATTTCTCTGTAGATCTTACAGATCCTATGATTCTAGATTCTTTAATCCTAGATGTTCATATCCAGGGAGATGAATTTCATCCCTGTAAAAACTTTGCAATAATTTACAGAGTCTACTTTAGACTTCTGTCCTCTCAACTAAACCCCAAATACAACAGATTACCTACTTCAAAAGAAGAAACAGTTCTGTTACAAATAGATGCTGAAAGACCTACGGTCTTCACACCAAAAAGACTAAAATGGAATGAAATAACCATTCCACAACATTTCATAATTAATACTCCTCAAATCCCAAGAAATATAGAACGTCGAGATATTTCTCAAATAATTGAAGAAGAAGATGGTAAGATTACGATTAAATTTAATTCATCTAAACAAAATACTCCTACTCCAATTTTGCGTCGATCTCAATCACGACACTCATTTTCAACTTTTTCTAAATCCAATTCAAAATACGATTTTGTTACACCTATTCCAAAGCCTCGTTCCGGCCCTTCATCACCTCAGAATTATTCTCCTCCCACATCTCCTTCAATCTCCAGTATGGTCATGATGATCACCTCTGGAAAATCTTTTAACCCAGATTTCGAATATTTAGATGCAGAAATGAACGATGTATTTCATAATGAAAAACGAAAATGGTATGATAAATTAGATACACATATAAAAGACCGTATTCACAATGAATGGCTTCAAAAAATGAATACTATAAAATCAAATATTCCTTTTTATACGTTTTTAACAATATTTTTATCTGCCGAAGGTTTTAATGATTTTCAAACTAAATCAGTCATTCATGTCAATACAACCCTTCATAAAAAATGGACTCTAAGTAATAATGAAACTGTTACTGCTATTCATCCACCCTTACAATCTTTACAATTGCATACTGTCAAAGGCAATATCACTGCTGATCCTTTTAAGCGAGGACGCAATGCCAGTCGATATGCTAGATCACCTATCTTCTCTAAAATTTCATAAGGACCAATGAATCGAGGAGACAATTTTCCTCGCTTTCCAAATCTGATTGTACCCTTGAAAGGAGAAATTTCCAAGAATACTTTGTCCCCTGTTTCAAAACTCAAAGGTCTTCGTCTGGTATTCGCATACTTGGCTTGCCTATGCTGTGTTGTTCCCAGTCAAAGTCGACAGAAAAGGGGCGGGATTTGAAATTATTATTTGGCGGGGTAGAGGTATCCCAATGAGAAGAAGTGATGACTTGTTTGATAATGCATTTTGAATAATGAATGTTATGTTTGGGATCTTTGTGGTGGACGATTTCCACAGAATCGGTGTCCACCAGAATGAGCTCATAAAAAGTTTGGTCTTTGGTTGGTATGGTGGTATCCCAGAATTGAAAGTTATTGAAACGGCGACGTAAGTAATCCTGCTTTTTGATATGCTGGGGTATTTCCATGAAGGGAGCGAACCCAAGATTTTCGGGCCACGGCTTATGAACATATTTATGTTCTTCAAGTGTGTCAGGGATTTGTGCTATTGTGTCAGGGATTTGGGATGTAGTTGGAACGTGTTTGGAAGAAGAGGCCAAAACTGATTTATAAGGCAGTTCAGGGACATTTTGAAGAGGGCTAAATCGATTAAAGTTTGAGGTAAGCTGGGGTATTTCCATGAAGGGAGCGAACCCAAGATTTTCGGGCCACGGCTTATGAACATATTTATGTTCTTCAAGTGTGTCAGGGATTTGTGCTATTGTGTCAGGGATTTGGGATGTAGTTGGAACGTGTTTGGAAGAAGAGGCCAAAACTGATTTATAAGGCAGTTCAGGGACATTTTGAAGAGGGCTAAATCGATTAAAGTTTGAGGTAAGGGGAGGAAATTGACCAGTTGGTCTTTGAGAAGGGGTTTTGGTAGGTGTTTGAGGGGAACAAAGAGGGACTAACTCTTTAGTGTTTGGATTTTTGGGCCTCTCGTAGTCTTTCGCCGTTTGAATTTTCTGCCTTGGAGGGTTCATCTGCAATAAAATTTGGTTTGCCTTGTAAAAATTCTCTGGTCAGGAAGTCAGGAAGAGAATTGTCTTCCCCTTTTATAAACTCTATTTGGAAATCGAAAACAGAAAGTATTGCTTGCCAGCGGGCAAAGATTTGTTTGGAAACGAGATTTTGAACATCTTTGAAAATGACTTCCTTTGCAGATTTGCAATCAATTCGTAAAAGAAAGGTTTTATTAAAAAGATCATCTTGGAATTTTGAAATACAAAGAACAATAGACAAAATTTCTTTTTTGATAGTGGAATAATTTTTTTGAGAGCCAAGCCAGAGACCAGAATGAAACCTTACTAATTGGTCGTGGGATTCTAATCTTTGTTTGAGAATACCTCCATATCCTATGTCAGAGGCGTCGGTTTCAACTATCATGAATGCTATAGGATTAGGTATGCCTAAACATGGTAATGTTTGAACTTTAGACTTAATATCCTTAACTATACTTGTGTGGAGTTCAGTCCAAGGTGGGGGAGTTTTTTGGAGACGAGTGTATAAAGGTTGACAGATTTGGCGTAAATTAGGAAAAAAATCAGCTATGTAATTAAGGCATCCTAAAAAGCTTTGAAGGTGACTTTTATCTTTAATCTGATCAGGGAATTTTTCAGCAAATTGAATAACTCTTTGGATTGGTTTAATTAAACCTTTCGTAATATCATGACCTAAGAACCGAATTGAGGTTTGGAATAATTTCATTTTCTTTTGAGAGAGTACAAGGCCATTTTGTTTAATGATTTGGAGGAAATGTCTGAGATGTTTGAAGTGTAGGTCTAAATTTTCTGAGAAAATAAGAATATCATCTATGTAAACGATACTGAAAGTGGTGTAAGGATTGATGGCCAGAAGTTTCCCGGTGAAACGCGTGCCAGCTTTGTCAAATTTTATTCAATTATTTTATGGCCGACAGCATCTTCAAAAGTCCAAGTACATTCAAAAGCAATTATCAAAAGAGGACAACACTACAGCTCAAAAGTTATGTATGGTACATGACAACTTGCAAAAGCAGTCAAAAGCAATTATTATTTCAAAAGAAGTGCATAATGGAAGCCAGCTGTTGGATTCCATTGGAAGCTTTCATTGTATTTTCATTATATATAGAGAGCTGATGTATTCATTAGGCAGAGCGAATTTTAGTTCAGTATACTAAATCTTGTATCTGCTATCTTCATCCGCTACAGCTTTCTGCAAATTTCTATTGTAAGATTTTAAAGTTTTTATAAAAGTTTCAATTCAAGTTTCTATCTTCTGTTTTATTTGTCTTTAATTTGTATGATCCTGCTTGTTTGACTACGTAAAAGGCAGAACAACTCCATGGCGATTTTGATGGTCTGATTAGTTTTTTAGCTAAAAGATCTTGAATTTCTTTTTGGCAGTGGTATAGGAATTCCTGATTCATTTGAATAGGGCGAGCTTTTGTGGGGATGTTTCTTTCATTGAAATTTGTTTCATAAGGAAGAGTGACGATATGACTTTTTCGTTCCCAAAAGGCATTTGGAAGTTCGCTACATATTTGATTTGTTATAAGATGTTGTAATTCAGTGATCTTTTGTTTGATTTGAGGATCAAGTAACTGTTCGTCAATTTTGAGGTAAGGAAGTTCTTCTTTTAAAGAAAGAAGATGTAATTGTTTGTGGTGTATGATATTTATTTGTTTGAATATCGAAGAATGTTGTAATAACAAAATTTCTTTTTGTTTGATAGGGGTTATGAAAGGGAAAAGGATATGTCGACCGTGAATTTTGGTAAACACACCTTTATCATTTACTTGAAAAGGATATATTTGTGTGAGGAAGGGAGTGCCGAGAATCATATCTTGTGATATGTCACGGATCATACAAATTAAAGACAAATAAAACAGTAAAGTTTTTCTGTAGTTTTTTCATAGTATTTTGAAGGTATTACTCCTTCTCTTAAAACATTATGATCTGCCCCAGAGTCAACAAGGGCTATGAGAGTAATCTTGAAATCATTGATAACAAGATCGATGTTGACATACCATTTTTGGAATTCAATTTTTTGTATAGAGTTGATGAAATTATTTGGTGAAGTTTGATTAAGGGGATCTAGGTTGATTTCAGCAATGTTTTCTGATGTTGGATGGGTTGAGCTTATGAGTAATAATTTTGTTTCTAATTCTAAATCTTTCTCTCTTAACGAAAAAAGATCTTTTTGAAGTTGATTAACTTGTTTTTTAAGCATATTGATTTCTGTCTGTAAATCTTTTGTTGTAATTTGTTTGAGAATACTTTGTTGAGGATATTTATCCAACAAAGTACTGAGACTGAAGTGTTCTTTGACAGGATCACGTTTTGAACTTGATTCTTCGATTATTAAATCTTTTAACTTATGAAGATATTGTTTTTGAAGTTCTTGATCTGGAATTTGTTGAACTAGATCAAGAATTGCTTCTCTTTTATCTTTTGAAATGACACATAAATGACAGATACCTTTTGAAGGTTGTTCATTTTCAGATTCGGTTTCATCTTTGGTGGAAGTACTAGTATCACTGGGAATATCATCGATTAATTCATTAATTTTTTGTTTATTATATTTTGGATGTGATTTTTGTGGTTTTTTTGTACAATTATTTGAAGTATGTCCTGGTTGGTTACAATTCCAACATTTTAATGAATTTGTTTTCGTTTTAGGTTTCTTATGTTTACGGAATCGTGTATTAGGAAATTTCGATGTTCTTTCATAGGATCTAAAAGTTTTTTGTTTCTTCTTCCTTCGGATAGAAGGAGGATCGATATTCATTAAGCCGAACATTGAACAGAAACTGCCCAACTCTTTACGAGTTGTGGTGCGGTCAGATCTGTATTTGGCTTGAAGTTTGAGTTCAGAACATAATGATAAACCTTCTTTCTTAATGAAGGCAAATAGTTGACCAAATGTCATGTCACCGAAAGGAATATCTTCACTTCCTACGGCTGTTTTTAATTTATGAATAATGCGTTCCCCGAAGAGGCGAGGTAAACCCATGATGAAACGTTCTTTCCAAAAAGACATATTAGAGTCTTCTCGACGAAGAACTTGAGTTAAGAAAACGTCTTTATACCAACGGTAGTCGGATAAAGAAGGGCATTTAAGATTTGTCAGAATGATTTTTGAGGAATTAAATTCTTCGGTTGGATTACCAATAAAATACATGGAGATAGTAACGATCAAAATTTCACAGGAATTATTTTGTTCAGTGATGACACCGTTATCATCTTCATTGTGAATCGTATGATTTAATATTTTTAATTTGTCATCCAGGGATAAGGCTTTATCCCACCAATTTCTTAGCTGGCCGGTAAACCCTTGAATAATCAGGAGTGTAGCTGTTTCTTCATCTTGTCCTTTGATTTTATAGGCTGCTCTAGCCATACCCATTTCTTGTTATGTATTGAGAATTTCGTATTCAGATTTACCATCTATATTCCATTCAACGATGGATTGGCCATCGTATTTGGTGCTTTTGAATTGATTGCGTTCTTCGTAACCAATATCAACAGGCGTAGGCCGTTGATAATAATTACGAGTGGTGTTATGATAACTATTGTTAAATCTTCGTCGTCTAGTAAATATCTTATTAAGTTGTCCTTCGTCATCCGTGAAAGGATTTTTTAGCATATTGACTTCTGCGTCTGATTCTGAATTAGATTGAGAAGTGTTTGAAGTGTCGGAATCAGTGTTCTGGATATCATTAGTTTCATGATGAGTTTTAACACAATTAATTTTACTTCCTGCTTTCTTTTTTTTTTTTTTTTTTTTTAACTTCCTTTGATTTTAGAGATCAAAGGGGTCTTGGGAAGCTGGTCCGCCGTAAGGGTCAGAAGAGACCGATTCTTCGGACTTGGCAGATTTTGAGGAGCATTGGGACATGAATTCAAAAAGGCGGCTTTGAAATTCTGGATCATTTTTGAATTGATCCCAGAAAGTTTTTTGAGCAGGATCAGTAGTAGTAGTCGCGGGATGAGAAGATTGGGCTGGAGGGTGAACAGGTTGTTTTTGCTTCTTGTCCTCAGGAGTATATTTGGGTAGCTTGCCTGTAGCGAGGAAATGTCTCACCACGGATTCATTGCAGAGGTGAGTGCCATACTTGGCCCACCATTTGATTTTGTGAATGCGAACCAATGAATAAGGCACTGGATCGGGGTAAAGTTTTTGGAAATCAAAATCCCAGGCAAAAATCCAAGGAACTTTGAATTGAGCATGAAATTTCAAAGGTTTTTGAAAATTAGGAAGGCAAGAATGTTCAGAAAAAATTTCTAGACCTTTTTTAACATCATTTGGAAGAATAGTTGAGTCCGAGCCCATGAGTTTCCACCACTCATAGAACCAAGTGGGAAAATTTGTATCACAACCAGAATGGAAAGTGAAAAACCATGAATGAGAGAAAGGACGGAAATAAAACGCCCTAAACCAAGCAAGTTTGTAATCGAAGTAATTGAAATTTGTAGGTTCAAAGTTGACAGAAAAGGGACGGGATTTGAAATTATTATTTGGCGGGGAAGAGGTATCCCATTGAGAAGAAGTGATGACTTGTTTGATAATGCATTTGGAGTAATGAATGTTATGTTTGGGATCTTTATGGTGGACAATTTCCACAGAGTCGGTGTCCACCAAGATGAGCTCATAAAAAGTTTGGTCTTTGGTTGGTATGGTGGTATCCCAGAATTGAAAGTTGTTGAAACGACGACGCAGGTAATCCTGCTTTTTGATTTGTTGGGGTATTTCCATGAAAGGAGCGAACCCAAGATTTTCGGGCCACGGCTTATGAACATATTTATGGTCATCATTTGTGTCAGGGATTTGAGATATTTTGTCAGGGATTTGAGATGTAGTTTGAATCTGTTTTGAAGAAGAGGCCAGAACTGATTTATAAGGCAGTTCAGGGGCATTTTGATGAGGGCTAAAACGATTAAAATTTGAGGTAAGAGGAGGAAATTGACCAGATGGTCTTTGAGAAGGGGTTTTGGTAGGTGTTTGAGGGGAACAAAGAGGGACTAACTCTTTATTGGTTTGATTTTTGGGTTTCTCGTAATCTTTTGCTGTTTGAATTTTCTGCCTTGGAGGGTTCATCTGCAAGAAAATTTGATTTGCCTTGTAAAAATTCTCTGGTCAGGAAGTCAGGGAGAGAATTATCGTCCCCTTTGATAAAATCTATTTGAAAATCAAAAACAGAAAGTATTTCTTGCCAGCGAGCAAAGATTTGTTTGGAAACAAGATTTTGAACATCTTTTAAAATGACTTCCTTTGCAGATTTGCAATCAACACGTAAAAGAAAGCTTTTATTAAAAAGATCATCTTGAAATTTTGAGATACAAAGAACAATAGATAAAATTTCTTTTTTAATAGTGGAATAATTTTTTTGAGGGCCAAGCCATAAACCAGAATGAAATCTAACTAGTTGTTCGTGGGATTCTAATCTCTGCTTTAGAATACCTCCATATCCTATGTCAGAGGCATCAGTTTCAACTATCATGAAGGCTATGGGATTAGGTATGCCTAAACATGGTAATGTTTGAACTTTAGACTTAATATCCTTGACTATACTTGTATGGATTTCAGTCCATGGAGGGGGAGTCTTTTGAAGACGGGTGTATAAAGGCTGACATATTTGACGTAAATTAGGAAAGAATTCTGCGATGTAATTAAGACATCCTAAAAATCGTTGAAGTTGATTTTTGTCTTTAATTTGATCGGGGAATTTATCAGCAAATTGAATAACTCTTTGGATTGGTTTAATTAAACCTTTTGTTATATCATGACCTAAGAACCGAATTGAAGTTTGGAATAATTTCATTTTCTTTTGAGAGAGCACTAGACCATTTTGTTTAATGATTTGGAGAAAATGTCGTAGATGTTTGAAGTGTAAGTCTAAATTTTCGGAGAATATGAGAATATCATCTATGTAAACAATACTGAAAGAGCTATAAGGATTGAAGATGTCATTCATAATTCGTTGAAATTCAGAAGGAGCATTTTTGAGTCCAAAAGGCATTACATTCCATTCGTAATGGCCAAAAGGAACTGTGAAGGCTGTTTTGTAACGATCTTCTTCAGCGATTTGTATTTGCCAGAAACCAGATTTGAGGTCAAATTTGGAGAATATTTTGGCAGAATGTAATCGATTAATTAAATCTCTTTTATTAGGGATGGGATATCTAATCCATTGAAGGACCTTATTTAAGGGTTTGTAATTGATGACCAGTCGTGGTACTCCACGTTCTAGTTCTGCTTGTTTTAATACATAAAAGGCAGAACAACTCCAAGGAGATTTTGAAGGTCTTATTAGTTTTTTAGATAAGAGATCTTGAATTTCTTTTTGGCAGTGGTGTAGAAATTCTTGATTCATTTGGATTGGTCGAGCTTTTGTGGGGATGTTTCGTTCATTGAAATCCTTTTCATAAGGAAGAGTGACGATATGACTTTTACGTTCCCAAAAGGCATTTGGAAGTTCACTGCATATTTGACTTGTTAGAAAATGTTCGAATTCTGTGATTTTATTTTTGAAATGTGGATCAAGAAGTTGTTCATTAATTTTGAGGTAAGGAAGTTCTTCCTTTAAAGAATTAATATGTTGTTGCTTGTGGTGTATGATATTTATTTGTTTAAATATTGAAGAATGTTGCAATAATAATATTTCTTTTTGTTTGACAGGGGTTATGAAAGGGAATAAGATATGTCGACCATGAATTTTGGTAAACACACCTTTATCATTGACTTGAAAAGGATAGATTTGTGTGAGGAAAGGAGTTCCGAGAATCATATCTTGTGATATGTCGCGGACAAGAGTGAAAACATTTTTGAAGCAGTAACCATTATTACAAATATGGGCATTGGATAATTTATATCGTATGTCGAGAGGCTTTGAATTAGCAGTATATAGTTTTTCGGTTGTCTTTTCATAGTATTTGGAAGGAATTACGCCTTCGCGTAAAACATTATGATCTGCCCCAGAGTCAACAAGGGCGATTAGAGTGATTTTGAAACTATTAATGACAAGATCTATATTGACATACCATTTCTGAAATTCAATTTTTTGGATAGAGTTGATGAAATTATTTGGGGAAGTTTGATTAAGGGGATCGAGGTTAATTTCATCAATTTGTTCTGTTGTTGGTTGGGTTGAGCTGAGGAGTAATAGTTTGGTTTCCAATTCCAAATCTTTTTCTCTTAATGAGAAAAGATCTTGTTGAAGTTGATTAACTTGTTTTTTAAGCATATTGATTTCTGTTTGTAAATCTTTGGTTGTAATCTGTTTGAGGATACTTTGTTGAGGATATTTATCAAATAAAGTACTTAGACTAAAGTGTTCTTTGACAGGGTCACGTTTTGAACTTGATTCTTCAATTATCAAGTCTTTTAGCTTATTAAGATATTGTTTTTGAATTTCCTGATCTGGAATTTAAGATATTGTTTTTGAAGTTCTTGATCTGGAATTTGTTGAACTAGATCAAGAATTGCTTCTCTTTTATCTTTTGAAATGACACATAAATGACAGATACCTTTTGAAGGTTGTTCATTTTCAGATTCGGTTTCATCTTTGGTGGAAGTACTAGTATCACTGGGAATATCATCGATTAATTCATTAATTTTTTGTTTATTATATTTTGGATGTGATTTTTGTGGTTTTTTTGTACAATTATTTGAAGTATGTCCTGGTTGGTTACAATTCCAACATTTTAATGAATTTGTTTTCGTTTTAGGTTTCTTATGTTTACGGAATCGTGTATTAGGAAATTTCGATGTTCTTTCATAGGATCTAAAAGTTTTTTGTTTCTTCTTCCCTTCGGATAGAGGGGGGTCAATATTCATTATACCGAACATCGAACAGAAGCTACCCAACTCCTTACGAGTTGTTGTTCGGTCAGATCTGTATTTAGCTTGAAGTTTGAGTTCGGAACATAATGATAAACCTTCTTTCTTAATGAAGGCAAATAGTTGACCAAATGTCATGTCACCGAAAGGAATATCTTCACTTCCTACAGCTGTTTTTAATTTATGAATAATACGTTCCCCGAAGAGGCGAGGTAAACCCATGATGAAACGTTCTTTCCAAAAAGACATATTAGAGTCTTCTCGACGAAGAACTTGAGTTAAGAAAACATCTTTATACCAACGGAATAGTCTATAGGCTAAGTAAATTGGAGTATCAACTCCAATATGAACTAATGGTTTAACAGCTATTTGAATTAAACCAAAGTGGAGATATCGGTAATTCTTTTGAATGTATTTTTGAATTGTGGTGTTATTTAAAAGAGCTATACTTTGAGAATCTTCTTGAATAGATAAAGTTTCCTCATGAGTTTTAACAGAGAAGGCAGTTTTGAAATCTGTAAATCCTATTTTGTAAATATTTTCTATTTGTTCTTCTGGAATAGTCCAGTTAGAATAGTCTATAGGCTAAGTAAATTGGAGTATCAACTCCAATATGAACTAATGGTTTAACAGCTATTTGAATTAAACCAAAGTGGAGATATCGGTAATTCTTTTGAATGTATTTTTGAATTGTGGTGTTATTTAAAAGAGCTATACTTTGAGAATCTTCTTGAATAGATAAAGTTTCCTCATGAGTTTTAACAGAGAAGGCAGTTTTGAAATCTGTAAATCCTATTTTGTAAATATTTTCTATTTGTTCTTCTGGAATAGTCCAGTTAGAATAGTCTATAGGCTAAGTAAATTGGAGTATCAACTCCAATATGAACTAATGGTTTAACAGCTATTTGAATTAAACCAAAGTGGAGATATCGGTAATTCTTTTGAATGTATTTTTGAATTGTGGTGTTATTTAAAAGAGCTATACTTTGAGAATCTTCTTGAATAGATAAAGTTTCCTCATGAGTTTTAACAGAGAAGGCAGTTTTGAAATCTGTAAATCCTATTTTGTAAATATTTTCTATTTGTTCTTCTGGAATAGTCCAGTTAGAATAGTCTATAGGCTAAGTAAATTGGAGTATCAACTCCAATATGAACTAATGGTTTAACAGCTATTTGAATTAAACCAAAGTGGAGATATCGGTAATTCTTTTGAATGTATTTTTGAATTGTGGTGTTATTTAAAAGAGCTATACTTTGAGAATCTTCTTGAATAGATAAAGTTTCCTCATGAGTTTTAACAGAGAAGGCAGTTTTGAAATCTGTAAATCCTATTTTGTAAATATTTTCTATTTGTTCTTCTGGAATAGTCCAGTTAGAATAGTCTATAGGCTAAGTAAATTGGAGTATCAACTCCAATATGAACTAATGGTTTAACAGCTATTTGAATTAAACCAAAGTGGAGATATCGGTAATTCTTTTGAATGTATTTTTGAATTGTGGTGTTATTTAAAAGAGCTATACTTTGAGAATCTTCTTGAATAGATAAAGTTTCCTCATGAGTTTTAACAGAGAAGGCAGTTTTGAAATCTGTAAATCCTATTTTGTAAATATTTTCTATTTGTTCTTCTGGAATAGTCCAGTTAGAATAGTCTATAGGCTAAGTAAATTGGAGTATCAACTCCAATATGAACTAATGGTTTAACAGCTATTTGAATTAAACCAAAGTGGAGATATCGGTAATTCTTTTGAATGTATTTTTGAATTGTGGTGTTATTTAAAAGAGCTATACTTTGAGAATCTTCTTGAATAGATAAAGTTTCCTCATGAGTTTTAACAGAGAAGGCAGTTTTGAAATCTGTAAATCCTATTTTGTAAATATTTTCTATTTGTTCTTCTGGAATAGTCCAGTTATTGATCTCGTAGAGCTAAGTAAATTGGAGTATCAACTCCAATATGAACTAATGGTTTAACAGCTATTTGAATTAAACCAAAGTGGAGATATCGGTAATTCTTTTGAATGTATTTTTGAATTGTGGTGTTATTTAAAAGAGCTATACTTTGAGAATCTTCTTGAATAGATAAAGTTTCCTCATGAGTTTTAACAGAGAAGGCAGTTTTGAAATCTGTAAATCCTATTTTGTAAATATTTTCTATTTGTTCTTCTGGAATAGTCCAGTTAGAAAAGTCTATAGGCATATGAGTTTCTGTACTTTGAACTATGTTATGAGATCTAGAGGTAGATCCTAATGAAAGTAGATTTCTTAATCTTAAAGCCATCTTGACTAAGACAGATTAATCCTAACACTTATGGTTTAGTGTGGTAATATGGGAACGCAAACCGGGAACGCAAACCGGGAACTCCAACACAGGCTTACCAACGGAATCACAGCTTACCAACATAATTCCAACCACCTAGACACAAGGTTGAGAAGTTATCTATGATAGTCTTAATAACCTTAGGAGGAAGTGTTCCTAAATTCATTAAAGTTCATGGCTCTGATACCATAATAATATAATCAGGATCATAGAATATAAAAGAAAGATAGAAACTTGAATTGAAACTTTTATTAAAACTTTAAAATCTTACAATTTGAAGATTGCAGAAAGTTGTAGCAGATGTGCAGAATACAAACTCGAGAAATATAGAAATGCTACTGAATTCGCCTCTCCTCCCACATCTCCTTCAATCTCTAGTATGGTCATGATGATCACTTCTGGAAAAGAGTTCAATCCCGATTTCGAATATTTAAATGACGAAATGAAAGATATCTTTCATAATGAAAAACGCAAATGGTATGATAAACTAGATCAATATATTCAAGAACATGTTCATAAAGAATGGATTCAAAAAATGAAAACAATAAAATCAAATATTCCTTTCTATACATTTTTAACAATATTTCTCTCTGCCGAAGGTTTTAATGATTTCCAAAATACATCTGTCATTCAGGTCAATACCTCCCTTCATAAAAAATGGACTCTCAGTACCAATGAAACAATTACTGCTATTCATCCACCCCTACAATCTTTACAATTGCATACTGTCAAAGGCAATGTCACTGCTGATCCTTTTAAGCGAGGACGCAATGATAAAGAACCTGTCAATATTGAAGACATTAATAAAATTTTTCACCAAAATAACTACTCTAATCAAATCCTTAAAACAATAGCTAATCAAGTTGACCACATCTCAAACAATCTTTCCCAAACAAAACCATCTATTTTTAATGATACCACAGCCAAACCTTTTTTCCAAACAACACCTCTTCCTCCTACAAAAGACAAACAAATAAGTTTTAACACTAATACTGATTTCCTTTTAAATAAAATTTCTACAAAGTTATCAGAAATTGGAACATCAGGTAGCAAAATCAATTGTGTTGAAACCAATAATTTACAGCACAATAATTCTGAGGTTTCCAACTCTTCTGCTTCTACTTCCACATCAGACGAAGAAATCAATATCCTTGAAAATCCTTTTACGGATCAGAATACAAACTCGAGAAATATATATAAATGCTTCTGAATTCGCTCTGCCTAATTAATACAACCACTCTCTATATATAATGAAAATACATTGAAGGTTTTTCCTAGCCTTATCCCTCGATGACAAATTAAAGATATTAAATCATACGATTCACAATGAAGATGATAACGGTGTTATCACTGAACAAAATAATTCCTGTGAAATATTGATAGTTACTATCTCCATGTATTTCATCGGCAATCCAACTGAAGAATTTAATTCCTCAAAAATCATTCTGACAAATCTTAAATGCCCTTCTTTATCCGACTACCGTTGGTATAAAGATGTTTTCTTAACTCAAGTTCTTCGTCGAGAAGACTCTAATATGTCTTTTTGGAAAGAACGTTTCATCATGGGTTTACCTCGCCTCTTCGGGGAACGTATTATTCATAAATTAAAAACAGCTGTAGGAAGTGAAGATATTCCTTTCGGTGACATGACATTTGGTCAACTGTTTGCCTTCATTAAGAAAGAAGGTTTATCATTATGTTCCGAACTCAAACTTCAAGCTAAATACAGATCTGACCGAACAACAACTCGTAAAGAGTTGGGCAGTTTCTGTTCGATGTTTGGCTTAATGAACATAGATCCTCCTTCTATTCGAAGGAAGAAGAAACAAAAGACTTTTCGCTCATATGATCGAACATCAAAATTTCCTAACCCAAGATTCCGAAAACATAAACGCACTCCTACAAAACCAAACACATTAAAATGTTGGAATTGTAATCAACCAGGACATACGTCAAATAATTGTACTAACCAACCCAAGAAACATCATAAAAAACATAATAAGAACAGAATTAATGAATTAATTGATGATATTCCCAGTGATACTAGTACTTCAACAAAAGATGAAACTGATTCTGAACATGAACAAGCTTCAAAGGGAATCTGCCATTTATGTGTTATCTCAAAAGATAAAAGAGAAGCAATCCTTGATTTGGTTCAACAAATTCCAGATCAGGAAATTCAAAAACAATATCTTAATAAGCTAAAAGACTTTATAATTGAAGAATCAAGTTCAAAACGTGAACCCTGTCAAAGAACACTTTAGTCTAAGCACTTTATTTGATAAATATCCTCAACAAAGTATCCTCAAACAGATTACAACCAAAGATTTACAAACAGAAATCAATATGCTTAAAAAACAAGTTAATCAACTTCAACAAGATCTTTTCTCATTAAGAGAAAAAGATTTGGAATTGGAAACCAAACTATTACTCCTCAGCTCAACCCAACCAACAACAGAACAAATTGATGAAATTAACCTCGATCCCCTTAATCAAACTTCCCCAAATAATTTCATCAACTCTATCCAAAAAATTGAATTTCAGAAATGGTATGTCAATATAGATCTTGTCATTAATAGTTTCAAAATCACTCTAATCCCTCTCGATATAAGATACAAATTATCAAATGCTCACATCTGTAATAATGGTTACTGCTTCAAAAATGTGTTCACTCTTGTCCGTGACATATCACAAGATATGATTCTCGGAACTCCCTTCCTCACACAAATATATCCTTTTCAAGTTAATGATAAAGGTGTGTTTACCAAAATTCACGGTCGCCATATCCTTTTCCCTTTCATAACTCCTGTCAAACAAAAAGAGATATTATTATTACAACATTCTTCAATCTTTAAACAAATAAATATCATCCACAACAAAAAACAACATATTAACTCCTTGAGAGAAGAACTCCCTTACCTCAAAATTGAAGAACAATTACTTAATACTCATATTAAACAAAAAATCACTGAACTAGAACATTTTATAACAAATCAAATATGCAGCGAACTTCCAAATGCCTTTTGGGAACGCAAAAGTCATATCGTAACTCTTCCTTATGAAAAGGATTTCATTGAAAGACACATCCCCACAAAAGCTAGACCTATACAAATGAATCAAGAATTTCTACACCACTGCCAAAAAGAAATTCAAGATCTCTTATCTAAAAAACTAATCAGACCTTCAAAATCACCATGGAGTTGTTCTGCCTTTTACGTGGTAAAACAAGCAGAATTAGAACGTGGAGTTCCAAGACTTGTTATAAATTACAAACCTCTAAACAAGGTCCTTCAATGGATTAGATATCCAATCCCAAATAAAAGAGATTTAATCAATCGATTACATTCTGCCAAAATATTCTCCAAATTTGACCTCAAATCTGGTTTCTGGCAAATACAAATTGCTGAAGCAGATCGTTACAAAACAGCCTTCACAGTTCCTTTTGGTCATTATGAATGGAATGTAATGCCTTTTGGGCTAAAAAATGCTCCTTCTGAATTCCAAAGAATTATGAATGACATATTCAATCCTTATAGTACTTTCAGCATTGTTTATATAGATGATATTCTCATATTCTCAGACACTTTAGACCTCCATTTCAAACATCTCCGACATTTTCTTCAAATCATTAAACAAAATGGCCTTGTGCTCTCCCAAAAGAAAATGAAATTATTCCAAACTTCCATCCGGTTCTTGGGTCATGATATTACAAAAGGTTTAGTTAAACCAATTCAACGGGTTATTCAATTTGCTGACAAATTTCCTGATCAAATTAAGGATAAAAATCAACTTCAACGATTTTTAGGATGTCTTAATTACATCGCCGAATTCTTTCCTAATTTACGTCAAATATGTCAGCCTTTATACACCCGTCTTCAAAAGACTCCCCCTCCATGGACCGAAATCCATACAAGTATAGTCAAGAATATTAAGTCTAAAGTTCACACATTACCATGTTTAGGCATACCTAATCCCATAGCCTTCATGATAGTTGAAACTGATGCCTCTGACATAGGATATGGAGGTATTCTCAAGCAGAGATTAGAATCCCATGAACAACTAGTTAGATTTCATTCTGGTTTATGGCTTGGCCCTCAAAAAAATTATTCCACTATTAAAAAAGAAATTTTATCTATTGTTCTTTGTATCTCAAAATTTCAAGATGATCTTTTTAATAAAAGCTTTCTTTTACGTGTTGATTGCAAATCTGCAAAGGAAGTCATTTTAAAAGATGTTCAAAATCTTGTTTCCAAACAAATCTTTGCTCGCTGGCAAGCAATACTTTCTGTTTTTGATTTTCAAATAGATTTTATAAAGGGGGACGATAATTCTCTCCCTGACTTCCTGACCAGAGAATTTTTACAAGGCAAATCAAATTTTCTTGCAGATGAACCCTCCAAGGCAGAAAATTCAAACAGCAAAAGATTACGAGAAACCCAAAAATCAAACCACTAAAGAGTTAGTCCCTCTTTGTTCCCCTCAAACACCTACCAAAACCCCTTCTCAAAGACCATCTGGTCAATTTCCTCCTCTTACCTCAAATTTTAATCGTTTTAGCCCTCTTCAAAATGCCCCTGAACTGCCTTATAAATCAGTTCTGGCCTCTTCTTCAAAACAGATTCAAACAACATCTCAAATCCCTGACAAAATATCTCAAATCCCTGACACAAATGATGACCATAAATATGTTCATAAGCCGTGGCCCGAAAATCTTGGGTTCGCTCCTTTCATGGAAATACCCCAACAAATCAAAAAGCAGGATTACCTGCGTCGTCGTTTCAACAACTTTCAATTCTGGGATACCACCATACCAACCAAAGACCAAACTTTTTATGAGCTCATCTTGGTGGACACCGACTCTGTGGAAATTGTCCACCATAAAGATCCCAAACATAACATTCATTACTCCAAATGCATTATCAAACAAGTCATCACTTCTTCTCAATGGGATACCTCTTCCCCGCCAAATAATAATTTCAAATCCCGTCCCTTTTCTGTCAACTTTGAACCTACAAATTTCAATTACTTCGATTACAAACTTGCTTGGTTTAGGGCGTTTTATTTCCGTCCTTTCTCTCATTCATGGTTTTTCACTTTCCATTCTGGTTGTGATACAAATTTTCCCACTTGGTTCTATGAGTGGTGGAAACTCATGGGATCAGACTCAACTATTCTTCCAAATGATGTTAAAAAAGGTCTAGAAATTTTTTCTGAACATTCTTGCCTTCCTAACTTTCAAAAACCTTTGAAATTTCATGCTCAATTCAAAGTTCCTTGGATTTTTGCCTGGGATTTTGATTTCCAAAAACTATACCCCGATCCAGTGCCTTATTCATTGGTTCGCATTCACAAAATCAAATGGTGGGCCAAGTATGGCACTCACCTCTGCAATGAATCCGTGGTGAGACATTTCCTCGCTACAGGCAAGCTACCCAAATATACTCCTGAAGACAAGAAGCAAAAACAACCTGTTCACCCTCCAGCCCAATCTTCTCACCCCGCGACTACTACTGTTGATCCTGCTCAAAAAACTTTCTGGGAACAATTCAAAAATGATCCAGAATTTCAAAGCCGCCTTTTTGAATTCATGTCCCAATGCTCCTCAAAATCTGCCAAGTCCGAAGAATCGGTCTCTTCTGACCCTTACGGCGGACCAGCTTCCCAAGACCCCTTTGATCTCTAAAATCAAAGGAAGTTTCAAAAAAAAAACAAAAAAAGGCCCGAAGTTTCCCGGTGAAACGTGTGCCTTCAATTCTCTTTTTCAAACCGCATGTGGCCGACAGCATCTTCTCCACTATCTTCTCTTTTCGAAAAAGTCGGGCGCACTCACTAGTGATGATTCAAAAGAAGACAAAAAACAACTCAAAAGTGATGTATGATACAAGACCACTTGCAAAAGAAGTCAAAAGCAGTTATTGTATCGTACAAGCTTTCTCAAAAGAAGTGTATTATGGAAGCCAGCTGTTGGTTTCCAGAAAAAGCCTTCAATGTATTTTCATTATATATAGAGAGTGGTTGTATTAATTAGGCAGAGCGAATTCAGAAGCATTTATATATATTTCTCGAGTTTGTATTCTGCACATCTGCTACAACTTTCTGCAATCTTCAAATTGTAAGATTTTAAAGTTTTAATAAAAGTTTCAATTCAAGTTTCTATCTTTCTTTTATATTCCTTTTTTTTTTTTTTTTTTTAGAAACTTCCTTTGATTTTAGAGATCAAAGGGGTCTTGGGAAGCTGGTCCGCCGTAAGGGTCAGAAGAGACCGATTCTTCGGACTTGGCAGATTTTGAGGAGCATTGGGACATGAATTCAAAAAGGCGGCTTTGAAATTCTGGATCATTTTTGAATTGTTCCCAGAAAGTTTTTTGAGCAGGATCAACAGTAGTAGTCGCGGGGTGAGAAGATTGGGCTGGAGGGTGAACAGGTTGTTTTTGCTTCTTGTCCTCAGGAGTATATTTGGGTAGCTTGCCTGTAGCGAGGAAATGTCTCACCACGGATTCTGTAACGCCCCAAAATCCTTAGGACCATATTTATGCATTTCATAAATTATATGGGCCATTTTGGCAATTTATAATTATCATGTATCTGCTGAATTGTTCATTGGTTATGTCGTTCCATTTTAATCTTTTTGGTGTGAAGACCGTAGGTCTTTCAGCATCTATTTGTAACAGGATCAACAGTAGTAGTCGCGGGGTGAGAAGATTGGGCTGGAGGGTGAACAGGTTGTTTTTGCTTCTTGTCCTCAGGAGTATATTTGGGTAGCTTGCCTGTAGCGAGGAAATGTCTCACCACGGATTCATTGCAGAGGTGAGTGCCATACTTGGACCACCATTTGATTTTGTGAATGCGAACCAATGAATAAGGCACTGGATCGGGGTATAGTTTTTGGAAATCAAAATCCCAGGCAAAAATCCAAGGAACTTTGAATTGAGCATGAAATTTCAAAGGTTTTTGAAAGTTAGGAAGGCAAGAATGTTCAGAAAAAATTTCTAGACCTTTTTTAACATCATTTGGAAGAATAGTTGAGTCCGAGCCCATGAGTTTCCACCACTCATAGAACCAAGTGGGAAAATTTGTATCACAACCAGAATGGAAAGTGAAAAACCATGAATGAGAGAAAGGACGGAAATAAAACGCCCTAAACCAAGCAAGTTTGTAATCAAAGTAATTGAAATTTGTAGGTTCAAAGTGGACAGAAAAGGGACGGGATTTGAAATTATTATTTGGCGGGGAAGAGGTATCCCATTGAGAAGAAGTGATGACTTGTTTGATAATGCATTTGGAGTAATGAATGTTATGTTTGGGAT
>KV014432.1:0-17663 GCA_001598015.1 Dorcoceras hygrometricum | reverse complement strand
TTTTATTAAAAAGATCATCTTGAAATTTTGATATACAAAGAACAATAGATAAAATTTCTTTTTTAATAGTGGAATAATTTTTTTGAGGGCCAAGCCATAAACCAGAATGAAATCTAACTAGTTGTTCGTGGGATTCTAATCTCTGCTTTAGAATACCTCCATATCCTATGTCAGAGGCATCAGTTTCAACTATCATGAAGGCTATGGGATTAGGTATGCCTAAACATGGTAATGTTTGAACTTTAGACTTAATATCCTTGACTATACTTGTATGGATTTCAGTCCATGGAGGGGGAGTTTTTTGAAGACGAGTGTATAAAGGCTGACAAATTTGACGTAAACGGGGAAAAAACTCCGATATGTAATTAAGACATCCTAAAAATCGTTGAAGTTGATTTTTGTCTTTAATTTGATCGGGGAATTTATCAGCAAATTGAATAACTCTTTGGATTGGTTTAATTAAACCTTTTGTTATATCATGACCTAAGAACCGAATTGAAGTTTGGAATAATTTCATTTTCTTTTGAGAGAGCACTAGACCATTTTGTTTAATGATTTGGAGAAAATGTCGTAGATGTTTGAAGTGTAAGTCTAAATTTTCGGAGAATATGAGAATATCATCTATGTAAACAATACTGAAAGAGCTATAAGGATTGAAGATGTCATTCATAATTCGTTGGAATTCAGAAGGAGCATTTTTGAGTCCAAAAGGCATTACATTCCATTCGTAATGGCCAAAAGGAACTGTGAAAGCTGTTTTGTAACGATCTGCTTCAGCAATTTGTATTTGCCAGAAACCAGATTTGAGGTCAAATTTGGAGAATATTTTGGCAGAATGTAATCGATTAATTAAATCTCTTTTATTAGGGATTGGATATCTAATCCATTGAAGGACCTTATTTAAGGGTTTGTAATTGATGACCAGACGTGGTACTCCACGTTCTAGTTCTGCTTGTTTTAATACATAAAAGGCAGAACAACTCCAAGGAGATTTTGAAGGTCTTATTAGGTTTTTAGATAAGAGATCTTGAATTTCTTTTTGGCAGTGTTGTAGAAATTCTTGATTCATTTGGATTGGTCGAGCTTTCGTGGGGATGTTTCGTTCATTGAAATCCTTTTCATAAGGAAGAGTGACGATATGACTTTTACGTTCCCAAAAGGCATTTGGAAGTTCACTGCATATTTGAATTGTTAGAAAATGTTCGAATTCTGTGATTTTATTTTTGAAATGTGGATCAAGAAGTTGTTCATTAATTTTGAGGTAAGGAAGTTCTTCCTTTAAAGAATTAATATGTTGTTGCTTGTGGTGTATGATATTTATTTGTTTAAATATTGAAGAATGTTGCAATAATAATATTTCTTTTTGTTTGACAGGGGTTATGAAAGGGAAAAGGATATGTCGACCGTGAATTTTGGTGAACACGCCTTTATCATTTACTTGAAAAGGATATATTTGTGTGAGGAAGGGAGTGCCGAGAATCATATCTTGTGATATGTCGCGGACAAGAGTGAAAACATTTTTGAAGCAGTAACCATTATTACAAATATGGGCATTGGATAATTTATATCGTATGTCGAGAGGCTTTGAATTAGCAGTATATAGTTTTTCGGTTGTCTTTTCATAGTATTTGGAAGGAATTACGCCTTCGCGTAAAACATTATGATCTGCCCCAGAGTCAACAAGGGCGATTAGAGTGATTTTGAAACTATTAATGACAAGATCTATATTGACATACCATTTCTGAAATTCAATTTTTTGGATAGAGTTGATGAAATTATTTGGGGAAGTTTGATTAAGGGGATCGAGGTTAATTTCATCAATTTGTTCTGTTGTTGGTTGGGTTGAGCTGAGGAGTAATAGTTTGGTTTCCAATTCCAAATCTTTTTCTCTTAATGAGAAAAGATCTTGTTGAAGTTGATTAACTTGTTTTTTAAGCATATTGATTTCTGTTTGTAAATCTTTGGTTGTAATCTGTTTGAGGATACTTTGTTGAGGATATTTATCAAATAAAGTGCTTAGACTAAAGTGTTCTTTGACAGGGTCACGTTTTGAACTTGATTCTTCAATTATCAAGTCTTTTAGCTTATTAAGATATTGTTTTTGAATTTCCTGATCTGGAATTTGTTGAACCAAATCAAGGATTGCTTCTCTTTTATCTTTTGAGATAACACATAAATGGCAGATTCCCTTTGAAGCTTGTTCATGTTCAGAATCAGTTTCATCTTTTGTTGAAGTACTAGTATCACTGGGAATATCATCAATTAATTCATTAATTCTGTTCTTATTATGTTTTTTATGATGTTTCTTGGGTTGGTTAGTACAATTATTTGACGTATGTCCTGGTTGATTACAATTCCAACATTTTAATGTGTTTGGTTTTGCGGTCAGATCTGTATTTGGCTTGAAGTTTGAGTTCAGAACATAATGATAAACCTTCTTTCTTAATGAAGGCAAATAGTTGACCAAATGTCATGTCACCGAAAGGAATATCTTCACTTCCTACGGCTGTTTTTAATTTATGAATAATGCGTTCCCCGAAGAGGCGAGGTAGACCCATGATGAAACGTTCTTTCCAAAAAGACATATTAGAGTCTTCTCGACGAAGAACTTGAGTTAAGAAAACATCTTTATACCAACGGTAGTCGGATAAAGAAGGGCATTTAAGATTTGTCAGAATGATTTTTGAGGAATTAAATTCTTCAGTTGGATTGCCGATGAAATACATGGAGATAGTAACTATCAATATTTCACAGGAATTATTTTGTTCAGTGATAACACCGTTATCATCTTCATTGTGAATCGTATGATTTAATATCTTTAATTTGTCATCGAGGGATAAGGCTGAGGTATCCCATTGAGAAGAAGTGATGACTTGTTTGATAATGCATTTGGAGTAATGAATGTTATGTTTGGGATCTTTATGGTGGACAATTTCCACAGAGTCGGTGTCCACCAAGATGAGCTCTGTTGGGTCTGCGTTGCCCATTTGCAGGAGTTTCAGGTAACCAAGCTGGACCGAGTGGAAGTTCAGTTGGTCGATCCCCGCATCCTTGAGTCCCAGTTTATTTATTAAATGTATTGAACCGGGGGATGCCCCGTGTTATCATGTATTAGGGGATCTGTCTTTCGAATTGATTTTTATGGTTACTTGTTGGTTGAGTTTGAGCTAGCTGATATTTTGAGTATTGAATATTTTTTGAATGAATGATTTGAAGTTCAGGCCCATTTCTTTTGAAAAATTTTTAAGCCCTGATTTTTAGCTTCCGTGATTATGCGTTGATTTTGTGTTAATTGATAGTAATTAGCACGGGGCCTGACATGCAGCTTATAACAAATTATCTTTTAGCCTTCTTCTATTCGAAAATTTTTGTTTACCCCATTTCTCGTGACCCCGTTGGGTTTGGGTGTTACATGAAATCTGTAAATCCTATTTTGTAAATATTTTCTATTTGTTCTTCTGGAATAGTCCAGTTAGAATAGTCTATAGGCATATGAGTTTCTGTACTTTGAACTATGTTATGAGATCTAGAGGTAGATCCTAATGAAAGTAGATTTCTTAATCTTAAAGCCATCTTGACTAAGACAGATTAATCCTAACACTTATGGTTTAGTGTGGTAATATGGCATTTTGATGAGGGCTAAAACGATTAAAATTTGAGGTAAGAGGAGGAAATTGACCAGATGGTCTTTGAGAAGGGGTTTTGGTAGGTGTTTGAGGGGAACAAAGAGGGACTAACTCTTTAGTGGTTTGATTTTTGGGTTTCTCGTAATCTTTTGCTGTTTGAATTTTCTGCCTTGGAGGGTTCATCTGCAAGAAAATTTGATTTGCCTTGTAAAAATTCTCTGGTCAGGAAGTCAGGGAGAGAATTATCGTCCCCTTTGATAAAATCTATTTGAAAATCAAAAACAGAAAGTATTGCTTGCCAGCGAGCAAAGATTTGTTTGGAAACAAGATTTTGAACATCTTTTAAAATGACTTCCTTTGCAGATTTGCAATCAACACGTAAAAGAAAGCTTTTATTAAAAAGATCATCTTGAAATTTTGAGATACAAAGAACAATAGATAAAATTTCTTTTTTAATAGTGGAATAATTTTTTTGAGGGCCAAGCCATAAACCAGAATGAAATCTAACTAGTTGTTCATGGGATTCTAATCTCTGCTTGAGAATACCTCCATATCCTATGTCAGAGGCATCAGTTTCAACTATCATGAAGGCTATGGGATTAGGTATGCCTAAACATGGTAATGTGTGAACTTTAGACTTAATATTCTTGACTATACTTGTATGGATTTCGGTCCATGGAGGGGGAGTCTTTTGAAGACGGGTGTATAAAGGCTGACATATTTGACGTAAATTAGGAAAGAATTCTGCGATGTAATTAAGACATCCTAAAAATCGTTGAAGTTGATTTTATCCTTAATTTGATCAGGGAATTTGTCAGCAAATTGAATAACCCGTTGAATTGGTTTAACTAAACCTTTTGTAATATCATGACCCAAGAACCGGATGGAAGTTTGGAATAATTTCATTTTCTTTTGGGAGAGCACAAGGCCATTTTGTTTAATGATTTGAAGAAAATGTCGGAGATGTTTGAAATGGAGGTCTAAAGTGTCTGAGAATATGAGAATATCATCTATATAAACAATGCTGAAAGTACTATAAGGATTGAATATGTCATTCATAATTCTTTGGAATTCAGAAGGAGCATTTTTTAGCCCAAAAGGCATTACATTCCATTCATAATGACCAAAAGGAACTGTGAAGGCTGTTTTGTAACGATCTGCTTCAGCAATTTGTATTTGCCAGAAACCAGATTTGAGGTCAAATTTGGAGAATATTTTGGCAGAATGTAATCGATTGATTAAATCTCTTTTATTTGGGATTGGATATCTAATCCATTGAAGGACCTTATTTAAGGGTTTGTAATTGATGACCAGTCGTGGTACTCCACGTTCTAGTTCTGCTTGTTTTAATACATAAAAGGCAGAACAACTCCAAGGAGATTTTGAAGGTCTTATTAGTTTTTTAGATAAGAGATCTTGAATTTCTTTTTGGCAGTGGTGTAGAAATTCTTGATTCATTTGGATTGGTCGAGCTTTTGTGGGGATGTTTCGTTCATTGAAATCCTTTTCATAAGGAAGAGTGACGATATGACTTTTACGTTCCCAAAAGGCATTTGGAAGTTCACTGCATATTTGACTTGTTAGAAAATGTTCGAATTCTGTGATTTTAGTTTTTGAAATGTGGATCAAGAAGTTGTTCATTAATTTTGAGGTAAGAAGTTCTTCCTTTAAAGAATTAATATGTTGTTGCTTGTGGTGTATGATATTTATTTGTTTAAATATTGAAGAATGTTGCAATAATAATATTTCTTTTTGTTTGACAGGGGTTATGAAAGGGAATAAGATATGTCGACCATGAATTTTGGTAAACACACCTTTATCATTGACTTGAAAAGGATAGATTTGTGTGACGAAAGGAGTTCCGAGAATCATATCTTGTGATATGTCGCGGACAAGAGTGAAAACATTTTTGAAGCAGTAACCATTATTACAAATATGGGCATTGGATAATTTATATCGTATGTCGAGAGGCTTTGAATTAGCAGTATATAGTTTTTCGGTTGTCTTTTCATAGTATTTGGAAGGAATTACGCCTTCGCGTAAAACATTATGATCTGCCCCAGAGTCAACAAGGGCGATTAGAGTGATTTTGAAACTATTAATGACAAGATCTATATTGACATACCATTTCTGAAATTCAATTTTTTGGATAGAGTTGATGAAATTATTTGGGGAAGTTTGATTAAGGGGATCGAGGTTAATTTCATCAATTTGTTCTGTTGTTGGTTGGGTTGAGCTGAGGAGTAATAGTTTGGTTTCCAATTCCAAATCTTTTTCTCTTAATGAGAAAAGATCTTGTTGAAGTTGATTAACTTGTTTTTTAAGCATATTGATTTCTGTTTGTAAATCTTTGGTTGTAATCTGTTTGAGGATACTTTGTTGAGGATATTTATCAAATAAAGTACTTAGACTAAAGTGTTCTTTGACAGGGTCACGTTTTGAACTTGATTCTTCAATTATCAAGTCTTTTAGCTTATTAAGATATTGTTTTTGAATTTCCTGATCTGGAATTTGTTGAACCAAATCAAGGATTGCTTCTCTTTTATCTTTTGAGATAACACATAAATGGCAGATTCCCTTTGAAGCTTGTTCATGTTCAGAATCAGTTTCATCTTTTGTTGAAGTACTAGTATCACTGGGAATATCATCAATTAATTCATTAATTCTGTTCTTATTATGTTTTTTATGATGTTTCTTGGGTTGGTTAGTACAATTATTTGACGTATGTCCTGGTTGATTACAATTCCAACATTTTAATGTGTTTGGTTTTGTAGGAGTGCGTTTATGTTTTCGGAATCTTGGGTTAGGAAATTTTGATGTTCGATCATATGAGCGAAAAGTCTTTTGTTTCTTCTTCCTTCGGATAGAGGGGGGGTCAATATTCATTATACCGAACATCGAACAGAAGCTACCCAACTCCTTACGAGTTGTTGTTTTTTAATTTATGAATAATGCGTTCCCCGAAGAGGCGAGGTAGACCCATGATGAAACGTTCTTTCCAAAAAGACATATTAGAGTCTTCTCGACGAAGAACTTGAGTTAAGAAAACATCTTTATACCAACGGTAGTCGGATAAAGAAGGGCATTTAAGATTTGTCAGAATGATTTTTGAGGAATTAAATTCTTCAGTTGGATTGCCGATGAAATACATGGAGATAGTAACTATCAATATTTCACAGGAATTATTTTGTTCAGTGATAACACCGTTATCATCTTCATTGTGAATCGTATGATTTAATATCTTTAATTTGTCATCGAGGGATAAGGCTTTATCCCACCAATTTCTTAGTTGGCCGGTAAACCCTTGAATAATCAGGAGTGTAGCGGTTTCTTCATCTTGACCTTTGATTTTATAGGCTGCTCTAGCCATACCCATTTCTTGTAATGTATTGAGAATTTCGTATTCTGATTTACCATCTATATTCCATTCAACGATGGATTGGCCGTCGTATTTGGTACTTTTGAATTGATTTCTTTCTTCGTAACCTATATCAACAGGCGTAGGCCGTCGGTAGTAATTACGAGAGGTATTATTATAAGTATTGTTGAATCTTATTCGTCTATTAAATATCTTATTAATATGATCTTCTTCATCCGTAAAAGGATTTTCAAGGATATTGATTTCTTCGTCTGATGTGGAAGTAGAAGCAGAAGAGTTGGAAACCTCAGAATTATTGTGCTGTAAATTATTGGTTTCAACACAATTGATTTTGCTACTTGATGTTCCAATTTCTGATAACTTTGTAGAAATTTTATTTAAAAGGAAATCAGTATTAGTGTTAAAACTTATTTGTTTGTCTTTTGTAGGAGGAAGAGGTGTTGTTTGGAAAAAAGGTTTGGCTGTGGTATCATTAAAAATAGATGGTTTTGTTTGGGAAAGATTGTTTGAGATGTGGTCAACTTGATTAGCTATTGTTTTAAGGATTTGATTAGAGTAGGAAACCGCTACACTCCTGATTATTCAAGGGTTTACCGGCCAACTAAGAAATTGGTGGGATAAAGCCTTATTCCTCGATGACAAATTAAAGATATTAAATCATACGATTCACAATGAAGATGATAACGGTGTTATCACTGAACAAAATAATTCCTGTGAAATTTTGATAGTTACTATCTCCATGTATTTCATCGGCAATCCAGCTGAAGAATTTAATTCCTCAAAAATCATTCTGACAAATCTTAAATGCCCTTCTTTATCCGACTACCGTTGGTATAAAGATGTTTTCTTAACTCAAGTTCTTCGTCGAGAAGACTCTAATATGTCTTTTTGGAAAGAACGTTTCATCATGGGTTTACCTCGCCTCTTCGGGGAACGTATATTCATAAATTAAAACAGCTGTAGGAAGTGAAGATATTCCTTTCGGTGACATGACATTTGGTCAACTGTTTGCCTTCATTAAGAAAGAAGGTTTATCATTATGTTCCGAACTCAAACTTCAAGCTAAATACAGATCTGACCGAACAACAACTCGTAAGGAGTTGGGTAGCTTCTGTTCGATGTTCGGTATAATGAATATTGACCCCCCCTCTATCCGAAGGAAGAAGAAACAAAAGACTTTTCGCTCATATGATCGAACATCAAAATTTCCTAACCCAAGATTCCGAAAACATAAACGCACTCCTACAAAACCAAACACATTAAAATGTTGGAATTGTAATCAACCAGGACATACGTCAAATAATTGTACTAACCAACCCAAGAAACATCATAAAAAACATAATAAGAACAGAATTAATGAATTAATTGATGATATTCCCAGTGATACTAGTACTTCAACAAAAGATGAAACTGATTCTGAACATGAACAAGCTTCAAAGGGAATCTGCCATTTATGTGTTATCTCAAAAGATAAAAGAGAAGCAATCCTTGATTTGGTTCAACAAATTCCAGATCAGGAAATTCAAAAACAATATCTTAATAAGCTAAAAGACTTGATAATTGAAGAATCAAGTTCAAAACGTGACCCTGTCAAAGAACACTTTAGTCTAAGCACTTTATTTGATAAATATCCTCAACAAAGTATCCTCAAACAGATTACAACCAAAGATTTACAAACAGAAATCAATATGCTTAAAAAACAAGTTAATCAACTTCAACAAGATCTTTTCTCATTAAGAGAAAAAGATTTGGAATTGGAAACCAAACTATTACTCCTCAGCTCAACCCAACCAACAACAGAACAAATTGATGAAATTAACCTCGATCCCCTTAATCAAACTTCCCCAAATAATTTCATCAACTCTATCCAAAAAATTGAATTTCAGAAATGGTATGTCAATATAGATCTTGTCATTAATAGTTTCAAAATCACTCTAATCGCCCTTGTTGACTCTGGGGCAGATCATAATGTTTTACGCGAAGGCGTAATTCCTTCCAAATACTATGAAAAGACAACCGAAAAACTATATACTGCTAATTCAAAGCCTCTCGACATACGATATAAATTATCCAATGCCCATATTTGTAATAATGGTTACTGCTTCAAAAATGTTTTCACTCTTGTCCGCGACATATCACAAGATATGATTCTCGGAACTCCTTTCCTCACACAAATCTATCCTTTTCAAGTCAATGATAAAGGTGTGTTTACCAAAATTCATGGTCGACATATCTTATTCCCTTTCATAACCCCTGTCAAACAAAAAGAAATATTATTATTTCAACATTCTTCAATATTTAAACAAATAAATATCATACACCACAAGCAACAACATATTAATTCTTTAAAGGAAGAACTTCCTTACCTCAAAATTAATGAACAACTTCTTGATCCACATTTCAAAAATAAAATCACAGAATTCGAACATTTTCTAACAAGTCAAATATGCAGTGAACTTCCAAATGCCTTTTGGGAACGTAAAAGTCATATCGTCACTCTTCCTTATGAAAAGGATTTCAATGAACGAAACATCCCCACAAAAGCTCGACCAATCCAAATGAATCAAGAATTTCTACACCACTGCCAAAAAGAAATTCAAGATCTCTTATCTAAAAAACTAATAAGACCTTCAAAATCTCCTTGGAGTTGTTCTGCCTTTTATGTATTAAAACAAGCAGAACTAGAACGTGGAGTACCACGACTGGTCATCAATTACAAACCCTTAAATAAGGTCCTTCAATGGATTAGATATCCAATCCCTAATAAAAGAGATTTAATTAATCGATTACATTCTGCCAAAATATTCTCCAAATTTGACCTCAAATCTGGTTTCTGGCAAATACAAATCGCTGAAGCAGATCGTTACAAAACAGCCTTCACAGTTCCTTTTGGCCATTACGAATGGAATGTAATGCCTTTTGGACTCAAAAATGCTCCTTCTGAATTTCAACGAATTATGAATGACATCTTCAATCCTTATAGCTCTTTCAGTATCGTTTACATAGATGATATTCTCATATTCTCCGAAAATTTAGACTTACACTTCAAACATCTACGACATTTTCTCCAAATCATTAAACAAAATGGTCTAGTGCTCTCTCAAAAGAAAATGAAATTATTCCAAACTTCAATTCGGTTCTTAGGTCATGATATAACAAAAGGTTTAATTAAACCAATCCAAAGAGTTATTCAATTTGCTGATAAATTCCCCGATCAAATTAAAGACAAAAATCAACTTCAACGATTTTTAGGATGTCTTAATTACATCGCAGAATTCTTTCCTAATTTACGTCAAATATGTCAGCCTTTATACACCCGTCTTCAAAAGACTCCCCCTCCATGGACCGAAATCCATACAAGTATAGTCAAGAATATTAAGTCTAAAGTTCACACATTACCATGTTTAGGCATACCTAATCCCATAGCCTTCATGATAGTTGAAACTGATGCCTCTGACATAGGATATGGAGGTATTCTAAAGCAGAGATTAGAATCCCACGAACAACTAGTTAGATTTCATTCTGGTTTATGGCTTGGCCCTCAAAAAAATTATTCCACTATTAAAAAAGAAATTTTATCTATTGTTCTTTGTATCTCAAAATTTCAAGATGATCTTTTTAATAAAAGCTTTCTTTTACGTGTTGATTGCAAATCTGCAAAGGAAGTCATTTTAAAAGATGTTCAAAATCTTGTTTCCAAACAAATCTTTGCTCGCTGGCAAGCAATACTTTCTGTTTTTGATTTTCAAATAGATTTTATCAAAGGGGACGATAATTCTCTCCCTGACTTCCTGACCAGAGAATTTTTACAAGGCAAATCAAATTTTCTTGCAGATGAACCCTCCAAGGCAGAAAATTCAAACAGCAAAAGATTACGAGAAACCCAAAAATCAAACCAATAAAGAGTTAGTCCCTCTTTGTTCCCCTCAAACACCTACCAAAACCCCTTCTCAAAGACCATCTGGTCAATTTCCTCCTCTTACCTCAAATTTTAATCGTTTTAGCCCTCTTCAAAATGCCCCTGAACTGCCTTATAAATCAGTTCTGGCCTCTTCTTCAAAACAGATTCAAACTACATCTCAAATCCCTGACAAAATAGCTCAAATCCCTGACACAAATGATGACCATAAATATGTTCATAAGCCGTGGCCCGAAAATCTTGGGTTCGCTCCTTTCATGGAAATACCCCAACAAATCAAAAAGCAGGATTACCTGCGTCGTCGTTTCAACAACTTTCAATTCTGGGATACCACCATACCAACCAAAGACCAAACTTTTTATGAGCTCATCTTGGTGGACACCGACTCTGTGGAAATTGTCCACCATAAAGATCCCAAACATAACATTCATTACTCCAAATGCATTATCAAACAGGTCATCACTTCTTCTCAATGGGATACCTCTTCCCCGCCAAATAATAATTTCAAATCTCGTCCCTTTTCTGTCAACTTTGAACCTACAAATTTCAATTACTTTGATTACAAACTTGCTTGGTTTAGGGCGTTTTATTTCCGTCCTTTCTCTCATTCATGGTTTTTCACTTTCCATTCTGGTTGTGATACAAATTTTCCCACTTGGTTCTATGAGTGGTGGAAACTCATGGGCTCGGACTCAACTATTCTTCCAAATGATGTTAAAAAAGGTTTAGAAATTTTTTCTGAACATTCTTGCCTTCCTAACTTTCAAAAACCTTTGAAATTTCATGCTCAATTCAAAGTTCCTTGGATTTTTGCCTGGGATTTTGATTTCCAAAAACTATACCCCGATCCAGTGCCTTATTCATTGGTTCGCATTCACAAAATCAAATGGTGGGCCAAGTATGGCACTCACCTCTGCAATGAATCCGTGGTGAGACATTTCCTCGCTACAGGCAAGCTACCCAAATATACTCCTGAAGACAAGAAGCAAAAACAACCTGTTCACCCCCCAGCCCAATCTTCTCACCCCGCGACTACTACTGCTGATCCTGCTCAAAAAACTTTCTGGGAACAATTCAAAAATGATCCAGAATTTCAAAGCCGCCTTTTTGAATTCATGTCCCAATGCTCCTCAAAATCTGCCAAGTCCGAAGAATCGGTCTCTTCTGACCCTTACGGCGGACCAGCTTCCCAAGACCCCTTTGATCTCTAAAATCAAAAATATTTTCTATTTGTTCTTCTGGAATAGTCCAGTTAGAATAGTCTATAGGCTAAGTAAATTGGAGTATCAACTCCAATATGAACTAATGGTTTAACAGCTATTTGAATTAAACCAAAGTGGAGATATCGGTAATTCTTTTGAATGTATTTTTGAATTGTGGTGTTATTTAAAAGAGCTATACTTTGAGAATCTTCTTGAATAGATAAAGTTTCCTCATGAGTTTTAACAGAGAAGGCAGTTTTGAAATCTGTAAATCCTATTTTGTAAATATTTTCTATTTGTTCTTCTGGAATAGTCCAGTTAGAATAGTCTATAGGCATATGAGTTTCTGTACTTTGAACTATGTTATGAGATCTAGAGGTAGATCCTAATGAAAGTAGATTTCTTAATCTTAAAGCCATCTTGACTAAGACAGATTAATCTTAACACTTATGTTTTAGTGTGGTAATATGGGAACGCAAACCGGGAACACCAACACAGGCTTACCAACGGAATCACAGCTTACCAACATAATTCCAACCACCTAGACACAAGGTTGAGAAGTTATCTATGATAGTCTTAATAACCTTAGGAGGAAGTGTTCCTAAATTCATTAAAGATCATGGCTCTGATAGCTGTGATTCCGTTGGTAAGCCTGTGTTGGTGTTCCCGGTTTGCGTTCCCATATTACCACACTAAACCATAAGTGTTAAGATTATTCTGTCTTAGTCACGATGGCTTTAAGATTAAGAAATCTATTTTCATTAGGATCTACCTCTAGATCTCATAACATAGTTCAAAGTACAGAAACTCATATGCCTATAGACTATTCTAACTGGACTATTCCAGAAGAACAAATAGAAAATATTTACAAAATAGGATTTACAGATTTCAAAACTGCCTTCTCTGTTAAAACTCATGAGGAAACTTTATCTATTCAAGAAGATTCTCAAAGTATCGCTCTTTTAAATAACACCACAATTCAAAAATACATTCAAAAGAATTACCGATATCTCCACTTTGGTTTAATTCAAATAGCTGTTAAACCATTAGTTCATATTGGAGTTGATACTCCAATTTACTTAGCTCTACGAGATAAACGACTTAAAAGATATCAAACCTCTCTCCTGTCTATGATTCAAACTAATATTTGTAATGGACCTATATACTTTAATTGTTCACCAAATTTCTCTGTCGATCTTACAGATCCAATGATTCTAGATTCTTTAATCCTAGATGTTCATATCCAGGGAGATGAATTTCATCCCTGTAAAAACTTTGCCATAATTTACAGAGTCTATTTTAGACTTCTGTCATCTCAACTAAACCCCAAATATAACAGACTACCTTCTTCCAAAGAAGAAACTGTTCTGTTACAAATAGATGCTGAAAGACCTACGGTCTTCACACCAAAAAGATTAAAATGGAACGAAATAACCATTCCACAACAATTCATAATTAATACTCCTCAGATCCCACGAAATCTAGAACGTAGAGATATTTCGCAAATCATTGAAGAAGAAGATGGAAAAATTACAATAAAATTTAATTCATCTAAACAATCTACTCCTACTCCAGTTTTACCCAGATCTCAATCACGTCATTCGTTTTCAACCTTTTCTAAATCCAATTCAAAATATGATTTTGTTACACCTATTCCAAAGCCTCGATCTGGCCCTTCATCACCACAGAATTATTCTCCTCCCACATCTCCTTCAATCTCTAGTATGGTCATGATGATCACTTCTGGAAAAGAGTTCAATCCTGATTTCGAATATTTAAATGACGAAATGAAAGATATCTTTCATAATGAAAAACGCAAATGGTATGATAAACTAGATCAATATATTCAAGAACATGTTCATAAAGAATGGATTCAAAAAAGGAAAACAATAAAATCAAATATTCCTTTCTATACATTTTTAACAATATTTCTCTCTGCCGAAGGTTTTAATGATTTCCAAAATACATCTGTCATTCAGGTCAATACCTCCCTTCATAAAAAATGGACTCTCAGTACCAATGAAACAATTACTGCTATTCATCCACCCCTACAATCTTTACAATTGCATACTGTCAAAGGCAATGTCACTGCTGATCCTTTTAAGCGAGGACGCAATGATAAAGAACCTGTCAATATTGAAGACATTAATAAAATTTTTCACCAAAATAACTACTCTAATCAAATCCTTAAAACAATAGCTAATCAAGTTGACCACATCTCAAACAATCTTTCCCAAACAAAACCATCTATTTTTAATGATACCACAGCCAAACCTTTTTTCCAAACAACACCTCTTCCTCCTACAAAAGACAAACAAATAAGTTTTAACACTAATACTGATTTCCTTTTAAATAAAATTTCTACAAAGTTATCAGAAATTGGAACATCAGGTAGCAAAATCAATTGTGTTGAAACCAATAATTTACAGCACAATAATTCTGAGGTTTCCAACTCTTCTGCTTCTACTTCCACATCAGACGAAGAAATCAATATCCTTGAAAATCCTTTTACGGATGAAGAAGATCATATTAATAAGATATTTAATAGACGAAGAAGATTCAACAATACTTATAATAATACCTCTCGTAATTACTACCGACGGCCTACGCCTGTTGATATAGGTTACGAAGAAAGAAATCAATTCAAAAGTACCAAATACGATGGCCAATCCATCGTTGAATGGAATATAGATGGTAAATCAGAATACGAAATTCTCAATACATTACAAGAAATGGGTATGGCTAGAGCAGCCTATAAAATCAAAGGTCAGGATGAAGAAACCGCTACACTCCTGATTATTCAAGGGTTTACCGGCCAACTAAGAAATTGGTGGGATAAAGCCTTATCCCTCGATGACAAATTAAAGATATTAAATCATACGATTCATAATGAAGATGATAACGGTGTTATCACTGAACAAAATAATTCCTGTGAAATTTTGATAGTTACTATCTCTATGTATTTCATCGGCAATCCAACTGAAGAATTTAATTCCTCAAAAATCATTCTGACAAATCTTAAATGCCCTTCTTTATCCGACTACCGTTGGTATAAAGATGTTTTCTTAACTCAAGTTCTTCGTCGAGAAGACTCTAATATGTCTTTTTGGAAAGAACGTTTCATCATGGGTCTACCTCGCCTCTTCGGGAACGCATTATTCATAAATTAAAAACAGCTGTCGGAAGTGAAGATATTCCTTTCGGTGATATGACATTTGGTCAACTGTTTGCCTTCATTAAGAAAGAAGGTTTATCATTATGTTCCGAACTCAAACTTCAAGCCAAATACAGATCTGACCGAACAACAACTCGTAAGGAGTTGGGTAGCTTCTGTTCGATGTTCGGTATAATGAATATTGACCCTCCCTCTATCCGACGGAAGAAGAAACACAAGACTTTTCGTTCATATGATCGAACATCAAAATTTCCTAACCCAAGATTCCGAAAACATAAACGCACTCCTACAAAACCAAACACATTAAAATGTTGGAATTGTAATCAACCAGGACATACGTCAAATAATTGTACTAACCAACCCAAGAAACATCATAAAACACATAATAAGAAAAGAATTAATGAATTAATTGATGATATTCCCAGTGATACTAGTACTTCAACAAAAGATGAAACTGAATCTGAACATGAACAAGCTTCAAAGGGAATCTGCCATTTATGTGTTATTTCAAAAGATAAAAGAGAAGCAATCCTTGATTTGGTTCAACAAATCCCAGATCAGGAAATTCAAAAACAATATCTTAATAAGCTAAAAGATTTGATAATTGAAGAATCAAGTTCAAAACGTGACCCTGTCAAAGAACACTTTAGTCTAAGCACTTTATTTGATAAATATCCTCAACAAAGTATCCTCAAACAGATTACAACCAAAGATTTACAAACAGAAATCAATATGCTTAAAAAACAAGTTAATCAACTTCAACAAGATCTTTTCTCGTTAAGAGAAAAAGATTTGGAATTGGAAACCAAACTATTACTCCTCAGCTCAACCCAATCAACAACAGAACAAATTGATGAAATCAACCTCGATCCCCTTAATCAAACTTCACCAAGTAATTTCATCAACTCTATCCAAAAAATTGAATTCCAAAAATGGTATGTCAACATAGATCTTGTTATCAATAATTTCAAGATCACTCTCATAGCCCTTGTTGACTCTGGGGCAGATCATAATGTTTTACGCGAAGGCGTAATTCCTTCCAAATACTATGAAAAGACAACCGAAAAACTATATACTGCTAATTCAAAGCCTCTCGACATACGATATAAATTATCCAATGCCCATATTTGTAATAATGGTTACTGCTTCAAAAATGTTTTCACTCTTGTCCGCGACATATCACAAGATATGATTCTCGGAACTCCTTTCCTCACACAAATCTATCCTTTTCAAGTCAATGATAAAGGTGTGTTTACCAAAATTCATGGTCGACATATCTTATTCCCTTTCATAACCCCTGTCAAACAAAAAGAAATATTATTATTGCAACATTCTTCAATATTTAAACAAATAAATATCATACACCACAAGCAACAACATATTAATTCTTTAAAGGAAGAACTTCCTTACCTCAAAATTAATGAACAACTTCTTGATCCACATTTCAAAAATAAAATCACAGAATTCGAACATTTTCTAACAAGTCAAATATGCAGTGAACTTCCAAATGCCTTTTGGGAACGTAAAAGTCATATCGTCACTCTTCCTTATGAAAAGGATTTCAATGAACGAAACATCCCCACAAAAGCTCGACCAATCCAAATGAATCAAGAATTTCTACACCACTGCCAAAAAGAAATTCAAGATCTCTTATCTAAAAAACTAATAAGACCTTCAAAATCTCCTTGGAGTTGTTCTGCCTTTTATGTATTAAAACAAGCAGAACTAGAACGTGGAGTACCACGACTGGTCATCAATTACAAACCCTTAAATAAGGTCCTTCAATGGATTAGATATCCAATCCCTAATAAAAGAGATTTAATTAATCGATTACATTCTGCCAAAATATTCTCCAAATTTGATCTCAAATCTGGTTTCTGGCAAATCCAAATAGCTGAGGCAGATCGTTACAAAACAGCCTTCACAGTTCCTTTTGGCCATTACGAATGGAATGTAATGCCTTTTGGACTCAAAAATGCTCCTTCTGAATTTCAACGAATTATGAATGACATCTTCAATCCTTATAGCTCTTTCAGTATTGTTTACATAGATGATATTCTCATATTCTCCGAAAATTTAGACTTACACTTCAAACATCTACGACATTTTCTACAAATCATTAAACAAAATGGTCTAGTGCTCTCTCAAAAGAAAATGAAATTATTCCAAACTTCAATTCGGTTCTTAGGTCATGATATAACAAAAGGTTTAATTAAACCAATCCAAAGAGTTATTCAATTTGCGGATAAATTCCCCGATCAAATTAAAGACAAAAATCAACTTCAACGATTTTTAGGATGTCTTAATTACATTGCAGAATTCTTTCCTAATTTACGTCAAATATGTCAGCCTTTATACACCC
>KV014431.1:16353-37306 GCA_001598015.1 Dorcoceras hygrometricum | reverse complement strand
GGAGTTCGGTCAACGTGTTCTTTAAGAGTGCCGTGGACCAGATGGATCTCGGGGAGTATCGTATGAAACCTGTGAACACGCCTTTGTATGGATTCACTGGAGATTATTTGCAGCCCGTGGGGGCTGTTCAATTGCCTATGTAGCTCGGGTCGGACGAGTGTAGGAAGACAAAGGTAATAGAATTTACTGTGGTGGATGCGCCTTCTTCCTACAACGTCATTCTTGGAAGGCCAGCCATGGCTGCGTTCTCAGCGGTGGCCTCGGCCTTGCACCAAAAGATTAAGTTTCCAGTAGGAGATTCGGTGGGGGAGGTCCTCGGGGATCGCAAGGTGGCGAGAAAATATTATGTAGAAGAGGTGAGAGTGGAACAAAAGGCGGCTAAGTCTCGAGCTCAGGACTATCCTAGGCTCGGGAAGATAGAGGTGTGAACTTGGTCGGGGAAGATCTTCAGTTGACTACGGGGGATGAGGAAGAAGAGGTGGTCCTCGTTCCTCCTTCTGGGATTGTTAAAATTGCTAAATCTCTTCCAGAGGAGGTGCGGGGACAGTTGGTTCAGTGTTTGGAGAAGAACAAGGATATTTTCGCTTGGTCACCGTCTGATCTAAAGGGTTTCAAGCGTGAGGTGATGGAGCATCGGTTGAATGTCTCCTCGGGCTCTCGACCCGTTATTCAGAAGAGGAGGCACTTCGGGCCCGAGAAAGACGCAGTGATTAGGAGTCAGGTCGGGGACCTATTGCAAGCAGGCCATGTTAGAAAGGTGCATTTCCCTACTTGGTTGTCTAACGTCGTTCTAGTGCCGAAAGCTACAGGGAAATGGAGGATGTGTGTAGATTTTCGGGATCTAAACAAAGCATGCCCCAAGGATTGTTATCCTCTCCCGAGAATCGATCAACTTGTCGATTACACCTCGGGTCACGAGTTGCTCAGCTTCCTGGATGCTTATCAGGGTTATCACCAGATACCACTGGCCGAGGAGGATCAGCGAAAGGTCAGTTTTATTACTGCGGACGGAACGTTCTGTTATGTGGTTATGCTTCGGGCTTAAAAATGTAGGGGCGACATATCAGCGACTGATGGATAAGGTGTTACCCTGCGAAATTATCAAATCAAGCTTAACCCGAGCAAATGCTATTTGGAGCTCGGACAGGAAAATTTCTGGGCTATATGGTGACTCGTCGGGGAATAGAAGCTAATCCCGAGAATGTGCGAGCTATCGCTTCTATGTGTTCGCCTCGGAATATTCAGGCTGCTCTCTCCCGATTTATTTCGAGGTCGGCTGACCGAAGCCTTCCTTTCTTCAAGATACTTCGCCGAGCTAAGAAGTTCGAGTGGAGTGAACATAGTGAAAGGGCGTTTCAGGAGTTGAAAGAATATCTGAAAGGCTTGCCCGTTCTAAATAAGCCCGAGCTCGGGGAGCCATTATTTGTTTATCTCGCTGTTACTCCGCAAGCAGCAAGTTCGGTATTAGTGCGGGAGGAAGGACAGGTACATCAACCTGTGTATTTCGTGAGCCATGCTCTGAAAGGCGCTGAGCTAAATTATACTACGCAGGAGAAGCTGGCTCTGGCCTTGGTTATTACGGCTCGACGTCTCAAGCCGTATTTTCTCTCTTACCCGATCACAGTGCTTACTAACAGTGCGCTCGGGAAAATTGTCTCTCATCCCGATGCTTCTGGAAGACTAGTTAAGTGGGTTACTGAGCTCAGCGAGTATGATATTCAGTTCAAGCCTAGGGTAGCCATCAAAGCGCAAGCCTTAGCAGACTTTTTGGCGGAAACAGTGTCTCTCGAGCAGGAAGAGAGGTGGAAAGTATATGTGGATGGATCCTCGTGTTCCTCGGGAAGCGGCATCGGGGTGGTTATGGTGTCCCCCTGGGGGGAGGAAACAAGCTTGGCCATCACTCTCGACTTCAAAGCCTCTAACAATGAAGCGGAGTATGAAGCCTTGCTCGTCGGGCTCCGAGCTGCGAAGAACATGGGGATAGCTCGGATCCTATTGTATTCCGATTCTCAGTTAGTGATTCAACAAATTAATGGTAAATTCGATATAAAGAACGAGAAGACGGTGAAGTACGCAAAGGCGTTGAATACACTGACCGAGGCTTTCTCTGAGATAATTCTGGAGCAGATACCTCGGGTGAACAACAAAAAAGGCAGACAAACTTGCGAAGATGGCCAGCTCTCTCGCCCAATCCTCGGGAAAGGAGATACAAGGAAAGGAATTATTGTCGTAAGTATATCAGGTCGGGCAGAGTCAGGGGGTGGTACCCGCTTTGGACTGGCGGCATGATATCTTGGAATACATCTTGCGAAGAGTGGTGCCCGACGACCCTCGACGGGCTCGGGAACTCAAACGCCAAGCGCTGCGCTTTGTTATACTGGACGATAAATTATATAAGCGGTCCTTCTCACGACCACTGCTGAAGTTTTTGGATCCCGAGGAGGCCAAATATGTACTAAGGGAGATTCATGAGGGATGTTGCGGGAATCACCTCGGCGCCATAGCTCTGGCTCGGAAGGCTACACTTGCAGGATTCTTTTGGCCTACTATGCAACAAGACTCTACTGCTCTCGTCCGATCTTGTCGGGGCTGTCAGAAGCATGCTAATCTTCAAAAACAACCCGCCGAGCCCTTGAAAACTATCATCTCTTCATGCCCGTTTGATCACTGGGGCATGGAAATTGTGGGACCTTTCCCACCAGCCGGAGGACAAAGGAAATTCTTTTTGGTTGCTGTGGACTACTTCTCCAAATGGGTCGAGGCCGAGCCCTTGGCGAAGATATCCGAGGCTGAGGTGTTGAATTTTCTGTGGAAGAACATTGTCTGCCGTTTCGGGATACCTCGGCGACTTATCTCTGATAATGGAAGACAATTCTGCGGAGCTAAAGTTCGGGCGTGGTGTCAGGAATTGAAAATCGAGCAAGTCTTCACCTCGGTGGCATACCCTCAAAGCAATGGACAGGTCGAGGTCACGAACCGAACCATCGTGCAAGCTCTTAAGTCGCGATTGGAATTTGCTCGGGGAAGATGGGTGGATGAATTGCCCAGTGTTCTCTGGGCTTATCGAACAACCACCCGAGCTGCTACAGGTGAAACACCTTTCTCCATGGTATATGGCACAGAGGCGTTACTACCCGCAGAGATTGGGCAAGATAGTCTTCGGGTCTTGGAGTATGCTGAGGATAACGACGAGATAAGAGGCCTCGAGCTGGACTTTCTCGAAGAAAGGAGAGCCCGAGCGGCAGTGCGTTTAGCAGCCTATCAGAGGAGAATGGAACAAGCCTACAACAAGAGAATTCGACCTCGGAAATATGAGCTGGGAGACTCGTTTGGAGGAAAATACAGTATCAAGGTGACATAGGAAAGTTGGATCCGAAGTATGAAGGGCCATACAAGGTGGTTGGGAAAGCTGGAATCGGCGCCTATTATCTGGAAGACGCGCAGGGGAAGCAAGGACGTCGGCCGTGGAATGTTATTTACCTTCGGAAGTATTATGCTTAAGCTCTGTCGCTTGTACTTATATTTTGCTCGACCGCTGCTTGTAACAAACACTTTATGGAATAAAAGTGTTCTTCTTTCTAATCATGGTTTCCGTTATAGAACTCCTCGGGTGGCAACCCCACCAGAGCAACAAAGCCCAGTTCCGTACTGGCAAAATTCGCGTAGCTCTTCTACGCAAATACATAAGCCCGACCAGCTCGGCACTTAAGCCCAGTTCCGCACTGGAACCTCCTCGGGTGGCAACCCCACCTGAGCAACAAAGCCCAGTTCCGCACTGGCAAACTTCGCGTAGCTCTTCTACGCAAATACATAAGCCCGACCAGCTCGGCACCTAAGCCCAGTCCCGCGCTGGCACATTCGCGTAGCTCTTCTACGCAAACACATAAGCCCGACCAGCTCGGCACCTAACCCCAGTCCCGTGCTGGCACATTCGCGTAGCTCTTCTACCACATAAGCTCGACCAGCTCGGCACCTAAGCCCAGTCCCGCACTGGCACATTCGCGTAGCTCTTCCACGAAAACACATAAGCCCGACCAGCTCGGCACATAAACCTAGTTCCACACTAGCGACTCGCGTGGCTCTCCTACGTAAACACGTAAATCCAACTAACGTCAGCGCACCCTCGGGAAGAAACCTTATGCAAACAAGGGAAACTTGCCCGACCTCGGGAAATAAACATATGAATAAGGTGAAGGAGCAAATGTCGCCCTTCCTTGGATTTCATCCTTAACAAATGGCCCCATAAACGCAAACACTTATCCGTTTCGCCCACTTACGCAAGAATGGGTAATATCGGCTGCATGCACACTTACCAGAGCTCGACTTGCGGATTATATTATTTGATTACAAACTTGGATCACGGTATTCGGTCACGAGTTCGGGTTACTTCATCTATTTACGCACGATTATTCAAACACTTGGTTGATTTTAACCACGGCCCCTCGTGGCGGGACCTCGTATTTTAAGGTATCGTCGGGACATCTCATCTCACGCTCGAGAAAGAAATACGAAGAGGGAGAGCTCAACAAAAAACTTGCATTTCATTTAAATGACAAAAAATATGTGGAGTACAACAAAAGGGAAAAATTAAGAAAGGGGGGAGCTCGGGGGAGTGGCATCGGAACCATCTCCTCCCTCCTCTTCCTCTTCATCCTCGTCCTCCTCCTCCTCTTCATCAGCCATCTCGGCTATGGCCTGTTGCACATTGAGGAAGGAAGCCGGATGCTCCTCCTCGAGATAGCCATTGGCCCGCCATTGGGCCACGCAGCCGAAGAAACCGTTCTTAAAGTAACCCCCAGCTTTCTTCCCTAGAAGGGTGTCAAACTCAGGAGACTTCAAGAACTCCTCTTTTCCCTCGAGCTTCAGGCGCTCGGCCTCCCGCGTCGCCAGAGCCTTAACCTCCTCGAGCTCGGCCTCCAACAGTTCCCGAGCCGCCTTCTCGGCTTCATGCGCCTCCCTCTCAACCAGCAGCTGGGCCTCTAACGCCTCCCTCTGGGCCTTCGCCGCCCCTTCCTCCCGAGATCGAAGAGTCTCCAACTCCTCAAGACGGGCGAGCACCTCGGCGTGCTGACCCATGGCCTTGTCAAATTGATCGCGGGAGGCGTTCATTTTTTATGGGCCTTGGTGAGGCGCTTCACCATTTCGCCACCCCACGCCACGGCCTGCGCAGGGATAAGAGGTCAATATTAATAGTGTTAAGACAAGAAGGAAGGCTAGAGCTCGGGAAAGGAAAAACATACCACTGCCAGGTTGGACGAGAAGTGACCCACCACATCCGCGTTGCGGGCCTTCCTCAATACTCTGACATCCCGATCAGGGGCCATATTACAAATGTATCTAGTGGCCGCAACCGGACATGGGGACTCGACCAACGAGTCCTTAGAAGGGTCAAAGGGAGGGGGTTGCTCGGGCCCCTTCCCCGAGGACGGGGCTCCAACAGTGGCAGTTACGGGAGGCACGTCGAGAGCTTCCTCGGATAAAGACGTCGGAGGCGTCGGTGCCAGTTTTTGCTTGGAGGTCTCCTCGGTTCGGACCCCCGACGTTGAAGCGCCTGCTTTCTTACGCTTCTCTCCACGAGCCTCCTTCTCGACCTCGGAAGGGGCCTTCCTTTTCTTGGTTGTCTTCTTGGGGGGTGCGACGACCGCCTCCTGCATCGCCTTTACTAGCTCCGCTTTGCCCATTCGATCGTCTGCATTAAAAGAAACAAAACAGAGATTAGTTCGGGCAAGAGGTGAGTTCAGGGAAAGACAAAAACACGACTAAGATCGGATACAACTATACCGAGGTCCCCGACAAGCTCGGCCCCCTTCCTGCTAAACTTGAAGAAGCACATCAGATCTTCCTTTATGAGCTCGGGAGCATTATAGCTCTTATCGCACATAGCCTCGAGGAAGGGGGTCAGGCTCGGGGCTCGGTCAGGTGTTCGGGGGACAATGGTGATCGCGCTATCCCTCCAATGCATCTCGCACCTCCACGGATCCCTCATAACATCACTCTTGATGTAGAAGAACCGGCTCATCCACCCCTTGTGGGAGCTCGGGTTCCCCTTAATGAAGGAATGGTCCCCCTTATGGGAGAGATAGAACTTCCCCGGTCCTAGTCTCTTAACCTGAACTAGTTGCATAAGGACGTAGGGGATTAAGGGGATATCGTGGTAACTGAGGAGGACAGCCAGAGCCAATAGAAAACTGTATGAGTTCGGGGCTAATTGGCTCGGGCTCAGCTGGATATGACGACAGAAGGCAGCGATGAATCTCGGGATTGGGAACCTAAGACCCATCTCTATCTGGTTCATGTAGAAAGTATGAAACCCCGGAGGGGGGCGATGGGCCCTCTCGTCGGGGTGAGGAATAACTACCTCGAATTTACTCATTGTCCTACCCTTCTCCTTGATGATGTCTATGTCGGATAATCTTAGGGTAGAGGATTTCTCCTCGTACCAGGGAGAGTTCGGGAGTTCCTCTGGCCGAGGAAGCCAGGGTTCCCCCGCCTGGCAAACTGGAGATGCACTTCTATGGACTCAGCAGCACTACTCACTCGGCTAGTAGAAGGGGAAGACATCGTACAATGAAAAAACTTACTGAAGTATGAGATAGAGATCGGGATGGCAGATTGAGAGATCGGGAGCAAAAGAATATCTTAGCAGAGTAACAAAGTGTTTAGAATCGAAAGTGAGAAATGAGAGGTGAAGTCGAAGTATTTATAGGAATGGGGAGGTTGATCTCAGCCGTCCGATCGCGCGCCTCTCAACGATCCAGATCATCTTGGGAAGCCCAACGGTCACCTCGATTGGCTCAACGGTCACTTCGGATGTCAGGAACGGTCACTTCGGATGTCAGGATGCCTCCATCTTGACCGCTCGTTGAGATCTTATCAACGGTGGAGAAACATTGACACACGGATCATGGTTTTCTTCAGAAAGCACAAAATTCGCACCAGGCCCCGAGCCTCAGCCACCCCGTTCATGGAAAATCTATTAGCAACTACGATGTGATGCCTTGCGGGTCATGGATTCCTTCACCATTACAGATCCCACCTCGGGTCCCGACCTCAACTACACATACTCCTATACTTCAATTCTTCGTCTAGGACTAGCGGCGGGGGATACTCCTGATGCCCCCCAAGAGCACCTCGGGACCCGAGGACCGAGCACTATGGCGTCAGCCTTACCTATACCATCGGAGGCGAGAGCAATCAAGCGACGCGCATGGAGCTCGAGCTCGGGAATTTTTAACCCGAGGCCTTGCCACACGCTCGGGAATCGCCCGAGCTCCTTCGTTATGGAGAAAAGCTTATAACCTAAGGAGACAACCTAAGTTCAAGGCCTCTCCCGAGGGCCCCAACCCGATGTGTTAAAGCACTTCCGCAAAAGGCGGAGAACGTGGGCCGAATTATGCGGGAAACGTGCGCACGACCTCACCCACGTCTTGACAGAATGTGCAAGCAAACCGATTCATCTGCCTAGCCCCTCTATAAATACCCCACAGGTTTGCTCTTTCAGATTCATTCACTCTCTATTGCACACATTAGTACACAGATATACTTGTTCTCACTCTCTCGCATTAACATCACCTGACTTAAGCATCGGAGGGGTTTCGCCGGACACATCTCCGGCGCCCTCTGACGAAGTGTTTTGTGGCTGCAGATCTCGACCCGGCGCGCGACCTTCTCTTAAATTGCCCGACGTCATCAAAGCTCTTCGACGTAGCATCGTTTGCTCTCGGCTGAACTATTTGGCTACATCAGATATGATTATCAATACTATACTGCGAGAAAAACGATGTCCTAGAGTCTAAATAATCATGAAGGGTTATCTCTATAAATGGTCTTATGAATCTATCCATGTGATATGGGTCGATCGATTTATATATACAATATAATGTAATATTTTTAATATAAAAACTTTTGTAAGAACACCTAACGAATTAATGTTGCGAGTTAAATCTCCGATCCAACCTGAACCTTGAAAGATATTATTTTTAATGTTGACACTGTTACTTTTCATTTCAAGTATAGATTTTGTCAACATGTCTTATGGATATAGATTCGCGAGACCTACTGTACTTTGACATAAAACATGGTGTATTTTATTGCTTAGGCCCTCATAAAATTAACCCATAAAGAAATCTCAGATGAGATTCTATGATCCCAGACTTGCATCTTCGGTTATATATAGCGTATTACCGGCATATCACTCTATAATACCATCAACTACAAAAACTAAAAAAAAATATTATAAAACATGAAAGCTTTTAATCACCTAGAAGAAACTGTTAAATTATTTTTCAGTTGTAAAAGGAAATAATACCAAAATCATCTCTAAAATTTTAAAAGTGTAATGTGATCTCCAAATTTCAATAAATATATTTCCTTCATATAATATATACTGTGACTAAAGATTATGTTCTAAAAAATATTAAGTTTCGTTTGGACAGATCTTTAAAAATATAAACGTGTTTTTTAAAAAAAATTACAAAATGTTTTCAAAGTTGTTTTAAGAATAAATATACGTTAAACAACTATTTTATAAAAAATTAGCTTTAAATGAAAACGTGTATAGAGTAGTTAAAAGAGCAAGTGAACACTTAATTTATATATAAAAAAATTAGTTGATCGTTCGTATAAATTCTATCAATATTTTTTATTTTAAAAATATCATAAAACTCCTATGACTTGTTCTTTTAAAAACTACATTTCAAAAGTAGTTTTTAAATATATTTTTCAAAAATATTTAATAAAAATGTTATCCAAATATATATAACTTTTTAACTTTATGATAGAAATTTTTACGTCCACATATCAGATCACAAAAACTCAAATATCAATTGTGGAAAATTTTTGATCCGTGAACTGGATCAGATCACGCTCATGCTGTGGAGACATCATAGAACAGTGCTCGTTTTTAAAGTAGTTTTAAACAAGCCAGCACGCGCTACCGGTCGTGATCAGAAATCAGTTTGAAGTTGCAATAGTTCATGTTCTTGTAAAGTTTTGAGCACCGAGAGTACATCGATTAGGTCTGAAAAATCATGCGGAAATAACCTGAAGTACTCCATGAGATTGAACATAAAACAGTTTAGAAACATGAATGCAAAAACAATAAATAGTACGCGAGAGCTTTGTTTCTGGAAGTTCGAAGGCAAAATCTTCTACGTTTCCCCTTCTTCCAAACTGGAAGGCTTCACTCTAGAAGACTTTGACTTTTACAGCTGTTTGTACAAACCCTCTCGGTCAGACCGCACCTGAACCGAACTCCTAGACTCTAAACTATGTTGCAGATATTTAACATCTCTCTGCGGAGATTATATATATCAAGTTTAACGTCTTCATGCCAAGACATCTTTTGAGAATTTGTGATTCACTCATCTAATCTATTTCGATCATCTCTCATATATATGAGTGAATATGTGTGTGTGTGATCTGTTATCAATGTAAACACTTGAATGTAACCTCATACGCTATCGTCTTCTTCGTGATCTTCATTCTAACTCGACGACATCTGCTGGTGCACAGGTGATTTTCTATTCTCGTCTGAACCTATACTCTGTGCACACACGTAGCTGAGAGTCTCTCACCCTCTTGTTCGAACTGGCACTCTGTGCCAAACCACGCAACTTGAGAGTCTCTCACCCTCTGTTTCCACTCTCATTCTTCGTCGTCAGTTCAGCTTGCATATTTAGCATATGTACTTATATGAATGTTAAACACAATTTTATAGCCGTTTGAAAAGACTTCTGTAAAGTTCTGAAACTATGTGCTTGTTGTCCTTTTTCATGCAAGAGCAGGTGAGGCTATTTATTATATTTGTCTACTCTGAACTAACATTTTGTTGTATACGACAAATCAATTTGAATATCTTCTTTCAGTATTGAATTAATCTGTTCAAAACTTTTTTGTCCGTCTGAGCTGGTAGCCTGTGCTGATCTGATCTGGATTTCATTACGATCTATTATGTTCAATAAGCGCTTCTCTTCTAATATGAACTGATCTGATGTGAAGCTCTGACCTGATCTGTACATGGAACTACACTGGTCTTGTTCACTGATTGGTCTTCGTTTCTGTTCGTTTCTTTATCTGTTTCGTTCTGATTCTCTATGACCCTTTTGTAGAGTAGGTGCCCAAGTAGCCAACTTGTGGCGTGTGAGTTCTTGTTGACTCTATGTAAAACGATCTTTATTTATGAAATTCGCATTCTTTTATGATATTCTTTATCTTCATTATTATGATTACAATTGTTGGATCAAGATTTTTAATGCACTATAGTGTATGTTAGATGTGATAGTGGAATTTGATGGCTATCATGAAACACATCTAATAGTTACTGTGTATTATAAGCTTATTCCTAGTCGATTGGACCGTCCAAAAGAGGATAAGGGTCGCCCGAGATTGAGACTAGCATCTACGATACGAAGTACAATATTTCATTGGTAGGGAACATAGTGATGTGCTGAGCATTCAGATAGATAGTGACCTGATGATCTATCGAACTATCCTCGTTCGGACTTTCCAAGTGGTTATCATTTGTCGAGTGGATTAAGTCCAAGGTCTTGGTTGTACAGATTATCCTTGTTACTCGAAACGTCATTGAGACTCTACATGATAGGTGCCTCAATTTGACCCGTTTACAGACTCAGTTGGGGTCATCAGGTGGCGGGGTTGGGTGAGGTCCCGATGCATGTAGGAGTCGATACTTCGTTGTCGAGTATTCATCGCTCGCCCTTGTGCGTGGATATCCTATGCTATCTGAGGAGATAATAGTGTGACAAATCTCTGGCCGGAGTACTAGATGATTTTTAGGTAAATGGGTTTACCTAGTAACACATGCGATGTCACTATTTGATCTCCAAGATGTATGCATGGTTATTGGATCTCTAGCGACTCTCGATTTACCAATGATAGTTGATATGATCGGGATATTTGAGTTGAAAGGACCGTACTGTATGCTAACCATGATCGACTGATTCTTGCAGGCACTATCAATGATACCTAGGGGATCATGGGGCGATGTTGCTAGACGCTTTACCATGATCCGATGGATAAGTCCGAAAATATGTTTTTGGAGTCACAAATGTTGTGAGCCCACGGCTAGTTGTATCCCTGAACCAGTGAGGGTCACACAAGTACTGGTTTCTCAATTCACGTACGGAAATTAAGCTCAACTTGTTGAGACTTCCAAAAATTAACTAGGGTGGAAATGTGATTTCCTTAAATTGGCTTGGACTAGTATGGCTATCCTTAAAGCTGATAGGGGCCTAACTGCTATTTTGATTAGGTGGTCTGAAAAATTGTTTCTCCATCATAATGTTCAGTTTTGTAAACTATGGATCGGTCCGATCTGATCGTTGATCGAGATTATGATGAAGCCAGAACGATGAACTTGACACCAATGTTCATTGGGTCTGGGCCCGACCCAAGTCCATTAACCTGGTTTAAGCCCATGGAAAATCTATAAATAGGTATTCATTTTACTCGCACCAAAATTTGTGTTCACAACTGATATTTTGGGCTGAGAATTCCCTTCTCTCCTCTAGCTATATTTTTCTCCTCCTCCGCATTTCCCTTCGACCCCGTTGCGTCGCAACCATTGCCGCCCGCCGCCACCCGCCGCCGTCGTCGGAAGTTGTTCCGACCATCTCAGCAAGGAGATTCCGTTCGAGAAACTTTCGTTGGTTTCTAGTGTCAATTCCCTAGTGGAACTGGTTGAAGCCAGGCGCCTAGACGCCAGCAAGGTAATCTTCTAAACATCCTATGAATGTTTAGATTATTGTTTAGGTGTATTGACCGTTTCTAGGCTAAAAAATTTTAAACTTCCGCTCTGCCCCAGGAGCGGGATCAGAATCCGCCGCTACGTCATCAGTGGTATCAGAGCTTTGGCATTGATCTCTCAATACACCATTCTGTCTCAATTGCATCAAAAATCTCGTTTTTCAAAACAAAAAAAAATTTGCGCCGCCGCCGCACAACCTCCGCCCGCCGCGTGCACCTGCTGCGTTCACATTGCGACGGGCATCGTGGGGGACTGTGCTCGCATCCCGCGCGCACGTTCTGAAGGGGTTTGCGTGCCTGTTGCATGCGCCCTGCTCGCACATCCCATCGGGCATTGCGCCCGCTGGCCGGTACCCGTGCGTGCACGTCCCGCACACTTGTGCGGCACCCGTCGCCCATTCCGTGCACGCTGGCCACGCGGCAGGCCGTCCCCCTTGCGCGCACATCACGCAAAGGGATGCGTGCTGCACGCATGCGGGCGGCGTGGGTACCGCCCGTGCGGTGGTGCCGACGATGCGACGTCGAATTTGAATACTAAGGTTTTCGGGCCTGTCCCGGGCGGCCCGATGGGTTTTAGGGCGATACTTGCTATCAGGCATTTTGGTTGGACCAAAATTATTTTTTGAAAAATTTTGATATATTGGACCTAAAATTGTTTTAACCCCAAAACTATTTGATTCAAATTAAATTAACTAAATATGATTTTACTTATAAAATATGATTTTATATTTAAAATATGATTTTGTTGAATAAAATCAAATTTGATTTGATTATTTTATTTATGTCAATTAATTGGATTAATTGAATAGATAAAGTTTGGGATGATCATGAGTCATGCCCAATGTGTTAGGTGAATACTAGGTTTTACATTTCTTGATTTTAATATTGTTGAAATCATATCAAAGTTGGCTTAATTTATGGCCCGTTCCCATCCCTTTAAAATGTATCCCTTATTTGTCATGGATATTTAAAAGTAAATATTAGACTTAGTGGGAGGATAATTTTGAAGATGATGGAGATTATGGTCAAAGATATTGAAGACTGAAGACATCTAAAACTGGAAGTTTATGTAATAGGATTGCATTTTCTACTACATATCACTTAGGATTGGCAACTACGGATCGCATAGCTCTCGCTTATCGATCATCCCAATTATATATGTGATATATCTGTTGAATCCGTAAATTTTAAATTTGATTTAAAATTATTGAGACAAAATTTCAAAATTAAAATCTCTCATTTTAAACTTGATTTAAAATTTATATCAAAATTAAAAGTTTCATGCTTAAATTGAAGGAATTTAGTTTATTGATAATTATGAGGAAATGTGACAAAACGTGATCTAAGAGAGTCTTTCATAGACTGGATTAAATATGACTTGTACCGGCTGGTCTCCCTGAGGGCGTTGCTTTGTCTTAGGAAGTTAGTTTTTAAGTGAGTCTTAGCCCCTCCAACTACCTGGAAGCACTCTTAGAGAATGGTAGTACATGAATTCTAAATTGATCATAAAACAAAGGTTTATTCGATAAGATCATTAGATCATGAAGCTAAGAGAATTTAAATATTGTTTAAAATTTCCTACCTTCCATCAACAATGGATGTACGTCGATGTTACCCGCATACATAGCCCGACTCATATTATTGGGGGGTTGTGTGTGCTGAAAAGCAGTACACACTATTGACACTTGCTGTGAGTTGGATGGAACTCCCATGACGTTGGCTCATATTATTGGGGACGTTATGACGACCGTCCATTACAACTCAACATTGATGGGTCATCTTGACATGTGATAGTAATCGACGTCATATTATTGGGTCCTTACTGGAAGTGAGGTAAATACATGGAGGTTGTACCTGTTGCAATTGAGTTCTACCTTTTGAGGGTCATGGTTGGCTGATATTATTCGGGACCATGATTTCTTGATTGGACCATGTGTACCCACTAAGGAAACTAGATTTCTCAATTTCATTAGAGTTTGGTAAAATCGTTAATATAATGGGAAGATAACTCATAAACTAAAAGATCATGTTTTATGTCTTAGCGTTTTTCACAAATAGTGTTTAATGCATGTATGTTTTTCCTTTCAGTATAAACTGCTATAATCATGTCTTTGGTCAAAAATCCACTTGTTGCTATACTAGATAGCAATAAATCACTGGTCTGAACTGTGAAAACCCGGAAAAAAAAATCGGGTCAAACCAGATCTCACCTGGTCAAAGCAGACCTCACATGGTCAACTCAGATTTGTGGGAGAGATCTGAATTCGAGAGGCGCGCAAGCACCCGCAGCGCGTTTTTAACAAAACGACAGCGTTTAGACCAAGTGGAAACGACGTCGTGTAGAGGTAGCGTTGTCGAGAGATCTGTTTTGGCGTGCGGGCGAATAGGGATCTGTTTTGCACAAACGATGTCGTTTGGTTAAGTTGGAACGGTGTCGTTTAGCTTAGCGTTTGGTTGAGAGATCTGATGAGCAAGCGAGAGATCCGATAGGCGTGGCGTGAGAATCAGACTTCTCCAACGAAAAATCAGATTTCACCATTTCAGAATTCATATTTCACGACGCGAGAGATCTGATCTGTAGCGGCGTAAAAATCAAATTTCACAGACTTCATCTTCTCCATTAAACTTCAGAATTCAGGTTCCTCGACGCGAATCCAGATTCTTGGTACAGGAAACTTCACCCGTGAAATTCGAAAAGATTTCTCACGCGTACAAGGCAGATTTCACGCTGTAACTGCCGATTTAGAGGATTAATGGCCGATTTACTCACCCAAATCAATGCCTACGTTAATGATTGTGTAACAATCGATGTAATTAGGAATTTAAGGGCCTTTAATGGCGGACGCTCGACTCCCCCTCCACGCCACCTATAAATACCCGATTGTGATTGCAGAAATTCCACACCACTTCGAAATTCACAGCAAGATAAGCGATAAACTCTCACGCTAAAGTTCTAGTTGAAGTTCTGTGCAAATTACGATCCAACATGTGCGAGACTTAGAAAGATTTCGTGCAATCGACTTACTGCCAAACTTCGTACGAAAATTCCAGATTTCGTGCTACCAGATTTCACCCGAAAACTTTGAATTTGTAAGTGGGCTTTTGATATTAATTTCGGTTGTTATATTACATATATTATTCATTTCGTAAATTCATTTTTTAAGTCTACTTCGAGAACTTTTTCAAATCCAGATTTCTGTTCCATTTCAAAGCTCTGTTTGCACTGATTTTTGCTATCGTAATATGGGTCTACGGAATATTCCGCACTCTGGGTTACTTGGTGTAACCACATGGCCTCGACCCCTTAGAGGAATAAAAATTAGGGACTGATCAGTAAACCATAGACACGAAGTAATCATCAGTGCTATCTGTCATGCTATCTATCATGTTATGCTCTGTTATATTATGCTCTGCTCTGTTCTGATTATGTTCTGTTCTAAATTCAGTCATATATGTATATATGTATAATTGTTATGCTCGAATGGTATCCCCCACTTGCTGAGTGTTTCCCCAAACACTCACCCCTTACTTCTCCACCCAGATAAGAATGAAGAGCAGGTAGAAGAAGAAGAACAAGATCAGTTCTGGGGCTGGTGAAGATTCCGTTTTGTTGATGTAATTTAATTATTTTCGCTTCCGCAAATTTCTCTGATTTTCCAATGTAAAAACGATATTATTTTGGATATGTAATAGACTGGTTTGAGCTATGCTAAATGTTTTACAATTTTTAAATTGTTTAATATTGCCGATGCCATGAGTCTCGGTCTCGGAGCATGACATGAACTATCAAGATTGGCTCCACAATCTCAGGATTGTGTTTGCTTCGGAGAAACTTCTCTACACGCTAGCATAGAGCCCTCCGAAGGAGGTCCCTGCCAATACCAGTCATGAGGAGGTGGCAAAACTGGACAAATGGTGGGAAGACAAGGTTAAATCACATTGCTACATGATGGGATCAATGTGCAATGAAATGCAGCGGAGATTTGAGAAGACGGAGTATGTTGTTGGCATAAACCTTCATCTCAAAGAGTTGTATGGTGAGAACTCTCGGAATGAGAGGTTCACAAATGTCAAGGAACTCATGACGAGCCGCATGCACGAGGGGACTTCGGTCCACGGGCATGGCGTCCATATGATTGGGTTCATTGAGAAGCTAATGGGCCTCGATATCACGCTTCCACATGAGCTGTCTGTGGATCTGCTTCTCCTCTCCCTCCCTGCTGCGTTCGACCCCTTTGTGGTCAACTTCAATATGAACAAGCTGGAAGCCACCCTTGAAGAGGTGGTAAACATGCTTGTCGTGTTTGATGGAATCATAAAGAATGACAAGTTCGTCCTCCTTTTGGGCTCTTCTTCCTCTGCGAAGAAAAGGACCAAACGCAAGGGCAAAAAGCGTTCTTCCCCTGCAAAGGAGGAAAAGCCCACCAAGAAGCCCAAGGCAAGGGCTCCGAAGCCAAACAAATCTGAAGACATCTGTCACCACTGCCACAAGCCTGAGCATTGGAGGAGGAAATATCGGGATTACCTCGAGCAGTTGCGAACTGCAAAAGATATATTTTACATTGAAATAAATATGTCTCTTAACTCGAATTCTTGGGTACTTGATATAGGATGTGAATTTCATATCTGTAATGACTTGCAGATAATGACAAGAAGTCGACGTCTTAGGGAGGGTGAGACCAACTTGAGACTTGGCAATTGAGCAAGGGTCGTGGCCGAAGCTATTGGAGATGTTTATTTATTTATTTCTTTGAATTTCTTAAGTTGTTGTTGAAAAACGTTTTATTTTTTTTCGAATTAATAAAAAACATTGTTTCCGTGGGGAACGTGTAAACGATCTATACACCTTATAATTGAGACTCTACATGATAGGTGCCTCACTTTGACCCGTTTATCGACTCAGTTGGGGTCATCAGGTGGCGGGTTTGGGTGAGGTCCCGATGCATGTAGGAGTCGATGCTTTTTTGTCGAGGATTCACCGCTCGCCCTTGTGCGTGGATATCCTATGCTATCTGAGAAAAAATAATGTGACAAATCTCTGGCCAGAGTACTAAATTTATTTTAGGTAAATGGGTTTACCTAGTAACACATGTGATGTCACTATTTGATCTCCAAGATGAATGCATGGTTATTGGATCTCTAGCGACTCTCGATTTACCAATGATCGTTGATCTGATCGGGATATTTAAGTTGAAAGGACCGTACTGTATGCTAATCATGACCGACTGATTCTTGCAGGCACTATCAATGATACCTAGGGGATCATGGGACGATGTTTCTAAACGCTTTACCATGATCCGATGGATAAGTCCGAAAATGTATTTTCGGAGTTACAAATGTTGTGAGCCCACGGCTAGTTGTATCCCTGAACCATTGAGTCTCACACAATTACTGTTTTCTCAATTTCCGTACGAAAATTAAGCTCAATTTATTGAGTATTGTAGGAGGAAGGATGGAAGTGTGACTTCCTAAAATTAACTAGGGTGGAAATGTGATTTCCTTAAATTGGCTTGGACTAATATGACTATCCTTAAAGCTGACAGGTCCTAACTGCTATTTTGATTAGATGTTCTGAAAAATTATTTTAACATCATAATGTTCAGTTTTGTAAACTGTGTAGATCGATCCGATTTGATCGTCGATCGGGATTATGATGAAGCCACAACGATGGACTTGAAAACCAATGTTCATTGGAACTCAATTCTCTTCTCCCCTCTAGTTATATTTTTCTCCTCCTCCTCCTTTTCCTTCGACCTCGTCGCGCCGCCGCTGTCGTCGGAAGTTATTCCGACCATCTCGACAAGGAGATTCCATTCGCAAAACTTTTGTTGGGTTTTTAGTGCAACCCAACGCAGGAATTGAGATTCCAGTGGCGGACCGGATTAGGAGGCCGTAGCTGTTCAACCGTTGAAGTGTCAATTCTCTAGTGGAACTGGTCGGAGTCAGGCACCTAGACACCAGCAAGGCAATCTTCTAAACATCCCATGAATGTTTAGATTATTGTTTAGGTGTATTGACCGTTCCCATTCTCAAAAATTTTAAACTTCCGCTGCGCCCGGGAGCGGGATTCGAATCCGTCGCTGCACCATCTTTTTGTGTTCAACTGATCTGCTCCGCGCTTCTAATCTGAGCTGAACTACTCGTTTTTATTCTGAAGTCTTTTGTTCTATGTTCCTATGTTTTACTCTAAGTTGATCTGAACCGTTCTGTTATAGTCTGAGCTGATCTCATTTGATCTGAACTGGTATCACTTAATTCTAAACAGTTCTGCCCTTCTCTGAACCGAGATGCTCTGATCTGATATGCTCTTGGTAACTAACTTATCCTATCCGTTTCTCAGAGCTAATTCTGAAAAAATTATACTGCTCTGATCTGATTCTATTGTTCTGAACTATTCTTCTATCTGAACAGATCTATTTTGAATTTATTGTGTAACGACCAGATCTTTTTCATAGTCCACAATTAGTATGCTATGCTATGAGATATGCTATGATGGCTTAATGTTTTACAATTTTTAAATTGTTTAATATTGCCGATGTCATGAGTCTCGGTCTCGGGGCGTGACATTTTAGTGGTATCAGAGCTCACCAGGTTCATAATCCAGCTGGAAAACCAAATCTGAAATTTTCAAGGTCCAGGATGAATTTCAGATTTTGGCGAAAGACCAGTGCTGCCCTCCGAAAACACGTTTTGCCTTTTTGAAAATACAATAAATTTTTGTATAGGACTCCGATTTCGGTTCCGTCAACTATTCTGAAATCCCTATGGTTAGTACTTTCTGTTTACGGATTAACCTCACGGCTTTATATTTTTGGACATATCCTCGATTTTTAGGAAATGACCCCCTCTGCTCCCCGTACTCGTGCTGCGGCTGCCCTCCGTATGAAACATATTGCCCTCGATAACCAAGGCCGCACGATTAGGCGTCTTAGAGCCCAATTAGCCATTGAGAGACGAGGATTGGCCACCACGAAGAAAGAACTTGAAGATACTCAAGTAGCCTTAGAAGCCTCACACAAGGTCATTGCCGGACTAACTGATATAGGCCTTAACATGTCCAAGAAGATTGAAAAGATGAAAGTTAAGAAACAACTAGATGAAGCAAACCATGTGGAGTGCCATCAGAAGTTTCAGGCTCGCATCCACGATGCCGAAGACTCGATGCAAGCACAACATTGATCATCGAAGCCCTGGTAGAGGAGAATGATAGCCTACTCCAAACAATCCAAGGTCTCCAAGAAGCCAACAATGCGCCTGCTCCATTCGATGATGAATGGGAAGAGGAACCGGAAGAGCAACCGGGAGGAAGATATTGAGGATATTCCTTTAGGGTCGAGGGTAGATATAGATGATGAATAGTAAACCACGATGCCGAAGACTCGATGCAAGCACAACATTGATCATCGAAGCCCTGGTAGAGGAGAATGATAGCCTACTCCAAACAATCCAAGGTCTCCAAGAAGCCAACAATGCGCCTGCTCCATTCGATGATGAATGGGAAGAGGAACCGGAAGAGCAACCGGGAGGAAGATATTGAGGATATTCCTTTGGGCGAGGGAGATATAGATGATGAATAGTAAATAATTTAGCTTTGTATTCAATTCATCTTTCTAATCGAATAAATTGCTTAGCCCTTCAAGATATCTTATTCTCGACCTTTCACATTTATACACCTTCATTCTTAATAAAGATTCCCTATGGCAGAATATGGCAGGCGATAGAAGAAGCGATAGGAACAATGGAGGCGAATGATCTTCAAACGCTGGAACTGGTCTTAGTAGAGAAGACCTAATGGCAATAGCTACAATTGTTGCCACGACGCTCCAAGGGTTGGTTAGCCCCAACCACAACCAAGCTCCTCCTCCTTCCCCTCCACCTCGTGGGACGAAGTTCTATTACGAGTCCCTCCGCAAGAATAAAGCCCCCACCTTCGATGGGAGCCACGACCCAGAATTTGCTCAGACCTGGATGAAGAACATCGAGACGCAACTCCGACTACTGGAGGTCCAGACGTAGTCAAAGTGGATGTAGTAACACCACTCCTCGACAGTAAAGCTGGGAAATGGTGGGAAGCGGTTGAGCCCACCATGACTGCCAATGGACAAGCTATGACGTGGCAGAGGTTTCGAGAAGAATTCTTGAAATAATACTTTCCCATGGAGGTACGAATGCAAAGGCTCAGCGAGTTTGAGACCTTCACTCAGATCGCAGACATGTCGATGGTAGAGTATACCTCCAAGTTCAATTCATTGGGCACCTATGTCCCAACGATCATGGCAGATAACACTCTAAAAATACACCGATACAAGAAGGGTCTGAACAGCCGTATCTAGTCAGCCCTTGCGGTCTACCAAGCCACGAGTCTCGAAGACTTAATGAGTGTTGCAATTCGGGCATAGACTGACATAAAGAGACGGGAAGCTGACAACAAAAACAAACGCCCCCTCAATGTTCAGACTTCGCACGGTGGGCCCAAGAACAAGTGGCCAAACTTCAACAACCGCGGCTCAGCACCTACACCGAACAACCCGACATTACCAATTTGCTCCTCCTGCGGCCAACATCATAGTGGAGACTGTCGCAAGCAGAACGGTGCATGCTTCAAGTGTGGAAAGTTGGATCACCGAATTGCGAATTGTCCTGAGAACCAAGGTCCAAAGGTTGGATCAAGCAATACGGCTCCGAACAAGCCAAAGCCCCGAGAGGACAAGCCCAACGCTCGCGTGTTCGCAATGACCCAGGAGCAAGCTGAAGACGCCAGAGACGTGGTGTCAGGTACCATTTCTATCAACAAGCTGCCTGCTTATGTGTTGTTTGATTGTGGTGCTACGCATTCGTTCGTGTCTAGGAGATTTGCTAAGAAGTTAGGGTTAGAGCCTGAAATTCTATCTGAACCCTATAGAGTAGCAACTCCTACCAATGCTACTATTGAAACATATAAGATCCATCGAAACTGTGAGATTTCGATAAGCGACCATTCGTTCTCCGCAAATTTGATACAACTCAACATGGTCGAATTTGACGCCATCTTAGGGATGGATTGGATATCTAAGAACCATGCAATGGTGGATTGCCGAGGTAAGAGCGTGAAACTCCAAACCCTCAGTCAGGAAGAGCTGATATATCTTGGTAAGAACAAGGAGAGAAAGCCCCTACTTTCTGCGGCCCAAGCATGGACAGCCATGAA
>KV014431.1:0-15614 GCA_001598015.1 Dorcoceras hygrometricum | reverse complement strand
CTCATGAACCGCGTATTCAGACCATTCCTCGACAAATTTGTGGTGGTGTTCATAGATGATATACTCGTATATTCATCAAGTGAAGAAGACCACAAGGAACATCTCCGAATTACTCTACAAATCCTACGAGAGAAACAACTGTACGCCAAATTCAAGAAATGCGAATTCTGGCTGAAGAGTGTGGCATTCCTAGGCCATATAATCTCCGAAGCAGGTGTATCAGTGGATCAAAAGAAGGTAGAAGCCATCATGGACTGGCCTGCACCTAAGACAGTGACAGAAGTTAGAAGCTTCTTGGGATTGGCAGGCTATTATCGGAAGTTCGTAGAAGGTTTTTCTTCTATAGCCTTACCACTCACTAAACTCACCCAGAAGAACTCCAAGTTCAACTGGAACGAAGAATGTGAGACAAGCTTCGAGACTCTGAAGACGAAGCTTGCATCTGCCCCGGTTCTGACGCTACCTGTAGGAGACAAAGACTTTACCATCTACAGCGATGCATCGAAAGAAGGACTAGGGTGTGTGCTCATGCAAGATGCCAGAGTGATTGCTTATGCCTCAAGACAATTGAAGACGCATGAACGCAACTATCCAACCCATGACTTAGAGCTTACTGCGGTAGTTTTTGCCCTAAAGATTTGGCGACACTATCTTTATGGTGCAAAATGCGAAGTATTCACCGACCATCAAAGTCTCAAGTATATATTCACCCAGAAGGAATTAAATTTGAGACAAAGGAGATGGCTCGAGCTGTTAAAGGACTACGACTTAACGATCAACTACCACCCAGGAAAGGCAAATAAGGTGGCCGATGCGCTAAGTCGGAAGAACATGAATAAGGTGATACTATCTTCAATCTCAGCCCAACCATGCTTGAGAGAATTGGTCAAGCTAAAGAAAAATCAAGACCCAAACTTGATGAGGCTGAAAGAACAGATCAAGGAAAGGGAAGTGCCTGATTTTCAAATAGACCAAGATGGGATCCTTTGGATGAACGGACGACTATGTGTACCCGACGTCGATAACCTCCGTCAGGAAGTGATGTCTGAAGCACATAAGTCCAAATTCTCAATCCACCCGGGAAGTACAAAGATGTACAGAGATTTGAAAGAACACTTTTGGTGGAATGAGATGAAAAGAGATGTTGCTGATTTTGTTGCAAGATGCCACGTATGCCAACAAGTCAAGGCCGAACATCAAAGAAGATGCCACGTATGCCAACAAGTCAAGGCGGAACATCAAAGACCTGGAGGATTGTTACAACCACTAGAAATTCCAGAATGGAAGTGGGAAAACATATCCATGGATTTTGTACTCGGTCTACCGAAGAGAAGACTAGGCCACGATGGAATATGGGTAATCGTGGATAGGTTAACAAAATCCGCGCACTTTCTGTCTGTCCGAATAATATGGCTTGGATAAGCTAGCTTCCTTGTACATGGACAACATCGTCAGGCTGCACGGGGTTCCAACAAGCATTCTGTCAGATAGGGACCCAAGGTTCGTATCTCGTTTCTGGAAGAGCTTCCAAGAAGCCATGGGAAGTAAGGTTACTCTCAGTACTGCTTATCATCCGCAGACGGATGGCCAAACTGAGAGGACCATGCAGACCCTAGAAGACATGTTACGGACTTGCACACTGGAATTCGGTATTAATTGGAGCGAACATCTACCTCTAATAGAGTTCGCGTACAACAATAGCTACCACAGCTGCATCGGGATGGCACCATTTGAAGTCCTCTATGGACGGAAGTGTCGATCACCTCTATATTGGGATGAAGTTGGAGAAAAGGCTATCACAGGACCTGAGCTCGTTCAAGAGACAGTGACAAAGGTAGCCATTATAAAGGAGAGACTGAAGGCAGCACAGGATCGACAGAAAAGCTGGGCAGATCTAAAGAGAAGACCCTTGGCCTTCGATGTAGGCGAAAAAGTGTACCTTAAGGTTTCACCAATGAAAGGAGTAGCCCGATTTGATAAGGCCGAAAAACTGAACCCCCGGTATGTCGGACCATTCGAAATCTTAGAAAAAGTCGGAACACTTGCCTACAGACTGGCCTTACCGTCCAGTATGTCAAGAATCCATAATGTCTTTCATGTATCTCAACTAAGGAGATATATCTCAGACTCTAGTCACGTTCTTGATGAAGGACCACTCCTTGTGGAAGGGAATTTGAACCAAGGACTGAGCTATGAAGAAATCCCGATTAGAATCATGGACAAAAAGGACTAGGTACTCAGACGAAGAACGATTCCGTATGTCAGAGTCCAGTGGTCCAACCACACCGAGAGAGAAGCCACATTGGAGGTGGAAGAAAAGATGCGCAGCCAATATCCCTACCTTTTCGAGAATCAAGGTAACCAAAGTTTCGAGGACGAAACTTTTTTTAAGGAGGGAGGGATGTGAAAACCCGAGAAAGAAAAAATCGGGTCAAACCAGAACTCACCTGGTCAAAACAGACCTCACATGGTCAACTCAGATTTGTGGGAGAGATCTGAATTCAAGAGGCGCGCAAGCACCCGCAGCGCGTTTTTAACAAAACGACAGCGTTTAGACCAAGTGGAAACGACGTCGTGTAGAGGTAGCGTTGTCGAGAGATCTGTTTTGGCGCCCGGGCGAATAGAGATCTGTTTTGCACAAACGATGTCATTTGGTTAAGTTGGAACGGTGTCGTTTAGCTTAGCGTTTGGTTGAGAGATCTGATGAGCAAGCGAGAGATCTGATAGGCGTGGCGTGAGAATCAGACTTCTCCAACGAAAAATCAGATTTCACCATTTAAGAATTCAGATTTCACGACACGAGATATCTGATCTGTAGCGGCGTAAAAATCAGATTTCACAGACTTCATCTTCTCCATGAAACTTCAAAATTCAGGTTCCTCGACGCGAATCCAGATTCTTGGTACAGGAAACTTCACCCGTGAAATTCGAAAAGATTTCTCACGCGTACAAGGCAGATTTCACGCTGTAACTGCCGATTTAGGGGATTAATGGCCGATTTACTCACCCAAATCAATGCCTACGTTAATGATTGTGTAACAATCGACGTAATTAGTAATTTAAGGGCCTTTAATGGTGGACGCTCGACTCCTCCTCCTCGCCACCTATAAATACCCGATTGTGATTGCAGAAATTCCACACCACTTCGAAATTCACAGCAAGATAAGCGATAAACTCTCACGCTAAAGTTCTAGTTGAAGTTCTGTGCAAATTAAGATCCAGCGTGTGCGAGACTTAGAAAGATTTCGTGCAATCGACTTACTACCAAACTTCGTACGAAAATTCCAGATTTCGTGCTACCAGATTTCACCCGAAAACTTTGAATTTGTAAGTGGGATTTGCTATTAATTTCGGTTGTTATATTACATATATTATTCATTTTGTAAATTCAGTTTTTAAGTCTACTGTTCGAGCACTTTTTCAAATCCATATTTCTGTTCCATTTCAAAGCTCTGTTTGCACTGATTTTTGCTATCGTAATATGGGTCTACGGAATATTCCGTACTCTGGGTTACTTGGTGTAACCACATGGCCTCGACCCCTTAGAGGAATAAAAATTAGGGACTGATCAGTAAACCATAGACACGAAGTAATCATCAGTGCTATCTGTCATGCTATCTATCATGTTATGCTCTGTTATGTTATGCCCTGCTCTGTTCTGATTATGTTCTGTTCTAAATTCAGTCATATATGTATATATGTATAATTGTTATGCTTGAATGGTATCCTCCACTTGCTGAGTGTTTCCCCAAACACTCACCCCTTACTTCTCCACCCAGATAAGAATGAAGAGCAGGTAGAAGAATAATAACAAGATCAGTTCTGGGGCTGGTGAAGATTCCGTTTTGTTGATGTAATTTAATTATTTTCGCTTCCGCAAATTTCTCTGATTTTCCGATGTAAAAACGATATTATTTTGGATATTTAATAGACTGGTTTGAGCTATGCTAAATGTTTTACAATTTTTAAATTGTTTAATATTGCCGATGTCATGAGTCTCGGTCTCGGAGCGTGACATGAACTATCAAGATTGGCTCCACAATCTCAGGATTGTGTTTGCTTCGGAGAAACTTCTCTACACGCTAGCATAAAGCCCTCCGAAGGAGGTCCCTGCCAATACCAGTCATGAGGAGGTGGCAAAACTGGACAAATGGTGGGAAGACGAGGTTAAATCACATTGCTACATGATGGGATCAATGTGCAATGAAATGCAGCGGAGATTTGAGAAGACGGAGTATGTTTTTGGCATAAACCTTCATCTCAAAGAGTTGTATGGTGAGAACTCTCGAAATGAGAGGTTCACCAATGTCAAGGAACTCATGACGAGCCGCATGCACGAGGGGACTTCGGTCCGCGGGCATGGCGTCCGTATGATTGGGTTCATTGAGAAGCTAATGGGCCTCGATATCACTCTTCCACATGAGTTGTCTGTGGATCTGCTTCTCCTCTCACTCACTGCTGCGTTCGACCCCTTTGTGGTCAACTTCAATATGAACAAGCTGGAAGCCACCCTTGAAGAGGTGGTAAACATGCTTGTCGTGTTTGAGGGAATCATAAAGAATGACAAGTTCATCCTCCTTTTGGGCTCTTCTTCCTCTGCGAAGAAAAGGACCAAACGCAAGGGCAAAAAGCGTTCTTCCCCTACAAAGGAGGAAAAGCCCACGAAGAAGCCCAAGGCAAGGGCTCCGAAGCCAAACAAATCTGAAGACATCTGTCACCACTGCCACAAGCCTGAGCATTGGAGGAGGAAATATCGGGATTACCTCGAGCAGTTGCGAACTGCAAAAGATATATTTTACATTGAAATAAATATGTCTCTTAACTCGACTTCTTGGGTACTTGATATCGGATGTGAATTTCATATCTGTAATGACTTGCAGATAATGACAAGAAGTCGACGTCTTAGGGAGGGTGAGACCCACTTGAGACTTGGCAATTGAGCAAGGGTCGCGGCCGAAGCTATTGGAGATATTTATTTATTTATTTCTTCGAATTTCTTAAGTTGTTGTTGAAAAACGTTTTATTTTTTTTTCGAATTAATAAAAACATTGTTTCCGTGGGGAACGTGTAAACGATCTATACACCTTATAATTGAGACTCTACATGATAGGTGCCTCACTTTGACCCGTTTATCGACTCAGTTGGGGTCATCAGGTGGCGGGGTTGGGTGAGGTCCCGATGCATGTAGGAGTCGATGCTTCGTTGTCGAGGATTCACCGCTCGCCCTTGTGCGTGGATATCCTATGCTATATGAGAACAAATAATGTGACAAATTTCTGGCCAGAGTACTAAATTTATTTTAGGTAAATGGGTTTACCTAGTAACACATGTGATGTCACTATTTGATCTCCAAGATGTATGCATGGTTATTGGATCTCTAGCGACTCTCGATTTACCAATGATCGTTGATCTGATCGGGATATTTAAGTTGAAAGGACCGTACTGTATGCTAATCATGACCGACTGATTCTTGCAGGCACTATCAATGATACCTAGGGGATCATGGGACGATGTTTCTAAACTCTTTACCATGATCCGATGGATAAGTCCGAAAATGTGTTTTCGGAGTTACAAATGTTGTGAGCCCACGGCTAGTTGTATCCCTGAACCATTGAGTCTCACACAATTACTGGTTTCTCAATTTCCGTACAAAAATTAAGCTCAATTTATTGAGTATTGTAGGAGGAAGGATGGAAGTGTGACTTCCTAAAATTAACTTGGGTGGAAATGTGATTTCCTTAAATTGGCTTGGACTAATATGACTATCCTTAAAGCTGACAGGTCCTAACCGCTATTTTGTTTAGGTGGTCTGAAAAATTATTTTAACATCATAATGTTCAGTTTTGTAAACTGTGTAGATCGATCCGATTTGATCGTCGATCGGGATTATGATGAAGCCACAACGATGGACTTGAAACCAATGTTCATTGGACCTGGGCCCGACCCAAGCCTATTAACCTGGATTAAGCCCATGAAAAAATCTATAAATAGGGCCGGATATTCATTTTACTCGAACCAGAAAGTTGTATTCACAACTGATATTCTGTGTTGAGAATTGTCTTCTCCCCTCTAGTTATATTTTTCTACTCCTCCTCCTTTTCCTTCGACCTCGTCGCGCCGCCACTGTCGTCCGAAGTTATTCCGACCATCTCGGCAAGGAGATTCCATTCGCGAAACTTTTGTTGGGTTTTTAGTGCAACCCAACGCAGGAATTGAGATTCCAGTGGCGGACCGGATTAGGAGGCCGTAGCTGTTCAACCGTTGAAGTGTCAATTCCCTAGTGGAACTGGTCGGAGTCAGGCACCTAGACACCAGCAAGGCAATCTTCTAAACATCTTATGAATGTTTAGATTATTGTTTAGGTGTATTGACCGTTCCCATGCTCAAAAATTTTAAACTTCCGCTGCGCCCGGGAGCGGGATTCGAATCCGTCGCTGCACCATCTTTTTGTTCAACTGATCTGCTCCGCGCTTCTAATCTGAGCTGAACTACTCGTTTTTATTCTGAAGTCTTTTGTTCTATGTTCCTCTGTTTTACTCTAAGTTGATCTGAACCGTTCTGTTATAGTCTGAGCTGATCTCATTTGATCTGAACTGGTATCTCTAATTCTAAACAGTTCTGCCCTTCTCTGAACCGAGCTGCTCTGATCTGATATGCTCTTGGTAACTAACTTATCCTATCCGTTTCTCAGAGCTAATTCTGAAAAAATATACTGCTCTGATCTGATTCTATTGTTCTGAACTATTCTGCTATCTGAACAGATCTATTTTGAATTGATTGTGTAACGACCAGATCTTTTTCATAGTCCACCATTAGTAAATTATGAGATTTGAGGGATTACAATGCTATTTTATTTCAATTCTTGAATTGATCGAGTTTCGCATTTCATATGTATGCCATTTAGCTTTATTTCTTTAAAATCTAAATTCAGATTTCATAATACGTGCATCCAGATTTCATGTAATGTGCGTATAGAATTCATGTCTTATGCAATGTTCAGCCTTCATTTTATTATGGGTTGATAGACAGATATTTAGAATGCAATAATAGCAGATGTCTAGTAAATTTCTACAAGCCAATTGAATCTTTGTTTTAACTAAAATTGTTCGGTTTCAATGTGCATCTCTTTATTTTAAAACAGGGCGTGTCTTTATTGGAATTTGGCATATTGATTAAACGTGTCTTCTTTCATTAGACATTTTAAAGCATATAAATAGGATGTTAAGCTGCTTCATGCATCATTATCTTCAAATTAAATCATTTAGAAGCGGTGCTCTCTTGGAAGAAGTCGAACAAAATCCTTTCAAAGTTTTTAAAAGAAACAGGCGGTGCGTAGAGGTTTGCTGGATTTGCTGCTGTTGTTGTGTTAAAGATTTCAGGCAAGTAAACTCTGTTTCTTGCTCACTCAATAGAAAGCATATATTCAATTCGGTTTTCTTATGATTATGTATGTTTTAAAGAAAAGGAAGATAGCTACGGCTGTTCTTCAAGAAAACCAGAAAGTTTATGCTCTGTTTTTGCAAAAGTTACGTTTACTGTAATTTTGATCCAAAGATGTTTTAGAAAATGGTTTAATGATGTTCGTTCATTGAATTCTTGAGTTTTTCAATGAGTTATTCTTCGAAGTAGCTCACAAGTAGCTTATTCGATCCTTTCCAGAAATTTCGTAAGATATCTTGATTTCTTCAGAAGAAGGTAACCGTGATAATTCATGTTTATCCACACGGTTAAGTATGAGATCTGGTTCTTATACCTTTGTTGAATTTCTATGATGAACAGATTTCTAAGAGTATAGGTCTGTTTACGTGGCAAGTTAATTCAGATTTCATCTATTCCTTTAATTCAGATTTCTCTCTTGTATATATGAGATCTGGTATAGAGCAGGTTCCTTTCATAAATTGTTGACTTCTGAATCAAACGTTGACATCTGGTTTATTCATTAGTAGCATGACATCTGATTTACTCGTTTAAGTTGGGTAAGATCTGGTGACGTCATTCATTAGTTGCGTTGACATCTGGTTGACCAACAGAGATCTGTTTTATTTCTTCTTCGTTGAGATACATCTATTGATCCTATTTCTACTGTTCCTTTAAAACAGATTTCATCTTTTACTTCTTCAATACTTCTTCGATTAAGACAGAAAGTATAGATTCGGATTCCTCATTCAATTCCAAATCATTTCAAAGATTGATTCGATTCAATTGACAGATTCAAGTAGTATCTTTGTTCAGTTTTTATTTTCGCAAGCTTTACAGAGAAATCCTTTACAGTTCCAGAACATCATTAGAGAAGAGAAAACCAGTAAACGTATAAAGGAAAGAAAACAGATTTCACGAAAGAAAGAAAGAGCAGAATGTTTTAAGAAATGTTTTAAGTTATGACAACAAAAGGGTCCCCAGGAAGGATCAGGATTATGGTCGACGGACTGTATACCCCTTCAAAATCCAAGGAAGGATTAGGATTATGGATCGACGGATCTATATACCCCTTCAAAAATGAGCAATAGTGCTAAGACTGATATCAAGAGTTTGATCAAACGAAATGGACCAAATGTTTAAAGTGTTGTCATAATCTCCGAAAAAGATGAACGAAGAGCACAAGTGTGATTTTAATCACTGCTCTAAAGAATGTTTAACGAAAATGTTTTTCAGAATTGAGTTATGAATTATGCTATTATGTAGTTCCAGATTTCTCTGTTATGTTTTACGCTTATTTATTCTTGAGCGTACTAGATGTTCAGACTCCAGTATGTATCAGCTTTTAAACGATTGTATGAATTGCTTTCGTTATTTCCAGACTTTACCTGCTGAGCCTTTGGCTCACTAGTTTTCATTGAGTGCAGGTAATGAACATGTAGGAGCTGGAGGGAAATGAACAGAAGGGAAGGAAGTGTTTATCGTGGACACCAGACTTCAGCGTCTTCTTTCTGTTTCAGCTCTCATTGTTTTTCTTTGGGAATTTCAGTATTGTGTAGAGCCTTTGTAGTTCTTTTGTATTGCAACAGGTTTCAAGTTAGTATTTTGTAGAAATCTGTTTCCAGACTTCGTTATGAAAGAAAGGAATTATTTTGTTCAAGTACCAGACTTCTATTTTCCGCTTAGTTTTAAATTATGGGATTTGACTCTTGTTTCACTCCTATAAGTAGTAGCGATCCTTTATGTGATTGTTCGTAATCTTTATTACTTTCAATTGAACGCCAAAACTTATAATTTCCGCTAAGAAAAGTACGGGTCGTTACAGTTGGTATCAGATCATGGTCCTTGAGATAAACACACTTCCAGTCTGGGCAGATCTCTCCAGCCACTTCTAAATTGTGAGTTTTAATTCATGTTCTAGCACATAGTAATCTCTCATAATAGAATTGTGGTGGATTTGGGCTACCCTTTACAGATATGTCAGGTCGAGGAAGAGGAAGGAGAAGTTTTGGAGAAGGGGACAATGAATCTGAGGGATTAAACCTTGTCCTCAGCAGTATGGCTCAACTATTAGAACGACTAGTTGATCAAACCTCTAATGGGAATGGTCATTCGTCGAGTAGAGTTATTAGTAGAGAAGATCCTCAAGAGAAGTTTAGGAGGCAGAGACCTCAAGAATTTTCTGGCACTACCGATCCTTTAGTGGCAGAAAGCTGGATTAAATCCATGGAAGTAAGATTTGATTATCTGCATCTATCAGAACTTGAGAGACCCCGGTGTGCAATCTATATGCTGAGGGGAGATGCTATGATGTGGTGTGAAGGAGCCAAGTTAACTGTGGACTTGGAAATGCTCACCTGGGAGGAATTTAATAGGGTCTTCTTCGAGCAATATTTTACAGTTGATGTTCGAGAGCAATTGCAGAGTGAATTTCTAACTCTCAAGCAAGAAGGAATGGCGATGCGGGATTATATCCGCAAGTTCGAGAGGGGAAGTTATTTTGTTCCATTGATTGGGACAAATGTAGATGCTAAGCTTCGTCATTTCATCAATGGGTTGAAGCCCATGATTAAACACGATGTTAGGTTGGCAGAACCTATAGATTATAGAGCAGCTGTTAATAAAGCTCTATGGGCAGAACAAGACTGGAAAGCAATCGATGATGAGAGGCAATTGAAGAGGCAAGCTTTCCAGCAAAACGATAAAAGGAAATTTAAGAAGCAAAACCACAATCAACAAGGATCGCAAGGGAAAGAACCAATTGCTGCACAACCACTCTCTGCTGTTCCAAATACAGGGAATAGACAGCCATGTCCTATTTGCAAAAAGAATCATAATGGGCAGTGTCTTCAGGGACAAAATGTATGTTATACTTGTGGTAAACCAGGCCACATGTCGAGAAGTTGCCCCCAGAAACAACAACTCATTACCAGCAGGGCATATGTGATGACTGCTGAAGAAGCACCAGCAGATACCACCTTGGTGATGGGTAAAATTTCTGTTGATAACATGTCTACCATTGTTTTGCTAGATTCTTGTGCCACTCATTCGTTTGTATCGGAAAGATTTTCTAAGAAATTGCTTATTAAACCAGTAGAGGTAAATGTAGGATACTGTGTTCAGGTTCCTACAGGAGAAAGTATAGTAACCAATCGAGTGATTCGAAACATAGAACTTAAGTTACAGGGAAATATTGTCTACGCCGATTTGATAGTTTTTCCTATGATTGAGTTCGATTTCATTTTGGGAATAGATTGGTTAACAAAGCATGAAGCTGTTATAAATTTTAAACAGAGGTCTGTTGATATTAAGATACCAGACGGGATTTCATTTTCATCAAAGCTGATAACTTTGATAAAGCCTTTAAGATAATATCGGCAATAAAGGCTCAGAAGTATTTGAGAAACGGATGTCAGGGAGTTTTAGTGAATGCCATATCCTTAGAATCTGAAGAGAAAATTAAATTGGAAGAGGTACATGTCGTAAGAGAATTTCCAGATGTCTTTCCAACAGATGTCTCAGGTTTACCTCCAAATCGAGAATTAGAATTTACCATCGATTTAGTACCAGAAGCCGCTCCAATTTCGAAGCCTCCTTATAGACTTGCTCCTAAGGAAATGAAAGAACTAAAAGACCAGATTCAAGACTTATTAGACAAAGGATTCATTAGACCCAGTACATCGCCTTGGGGTGCGCCAGTGCTGTTCGTGAAGAAGAAAGATGGGAGTATGCGTTTATGTATCGATTACAGAGAATTGAATAAGTTAACGATTAAGAATAAATATCCTCTCCCTAGAATCGACGATTTATTCGACCAATTACGAGGAGCTGAAGTATTTTCCAAGATAGACCTGAGATCTGGTTATCACCAGTTACGGGTAAAAGAAGCAGATGTCTTTAAAACAGCTTTTAGGACAAGATATGGCCATTATGAATTTTTAGTTATGCCATTTGGGTTAACTAATGCGCCATCTGTGTTTATGGATTTAATGAATCGAGTATTTCAACATTTCCTAGATAAATTTGTTATTGTATTCATAGATGATATTTTGATTTACTCGAAGAACAGAAGTGAACACGAAGAACACCTTAGAGAAATTTTGCAGATTTTACGAAATAGACAGCCATTTGCTAAATTTAGTAAGTGTGAGTTCTGGATTGAAAAGGTTGTATTCTTAGGCCACATTATTTTGCGAAATGGAATAAAAGTAGATCATTCTAAAGTGGAAGCTGTTCGAGATTGGCCAGTGCCTAAGAGTGTCACAGAAATCCGTAGTTTCTTAGGACTTGCGGGTTATTATCGAAGATTCATAGAAGGGTTTTCAAAGATTGCTGTTCCATTAACAGCTTTGACTAAGAAGAACGTTAAGTATAATTGGACTCCAGAATGCCAATCTAGTTTTGAAAAATTAAAACTTGCGTTAGTTGAAGCCCCTGTTCTAACTTTACCGTCAGAGAAAGGAAACTTTGTGATTTATACGGATGCATCGAAGACAGGACTAGGAGCTGTTCTAATGCAGGAAAGAAAGGTGATCGCTTATGTTTCGAGACAATTGAAAATACACGAGAAGAATTATCCTACGCATGACCTCGAATTAGCAGCGGTAGTTTTCGCATTAAAGATTTGGAGACACTATCTTTATGGAGAAAAATGCGAAATCTTCACAAACCATAAGTGTTAGAGTAGATGCCCAACTAGCCAACTTGTGGCGTGTGGGTTTTATAGACTCTTGTATGAAACGATATTTATATATGATATTCGCATTTGTTTATGGCGTTATTTATTTCCATTATGATTATAATGTTAACAATTGTGTTGGATAAAGACCTAGAATGCACCATAGTGTATGTTAGATGTGATAGTGGGTATGACGGCTATCATGAAACACATCTAATAGTCACTGTGTATTCTGAACTCGTTCCTAGTCGATTGGACCGTCAAAATGAGGATAAGGCCGCCCGAGCAAGAGACTAGCATCTGCGATGCGAAGTACCATGTTTCATTGGTAGGGAACATTGTGATGTTCTGAGCATGCAGATGGATAGTGACCTGGTGATCTATCGAACTACCCTCATTCGGACTTTCCAAGTGGTTACCATTTGTCGAGTGGAAAAGTCCGAGGTCTTGGTTGTAATGATTAATCCACACGACTCGAAACGTCATTGAGACTCTACATGATAGGCGTCTCACTTTGACCCGTTTTCCGACTCACTTGGGGTCATTAGGCGGCGGGATTGGGTGAGATCCCGATGCATGTAGGAGTCGATGCATCGTTGTCGAGGATTCACCACTCGCTCTCATGCGTGGATATCATATGCTATCTGAGGGGATAATAGTATATAAATCTCTGGCCAGAGTACTAGAAGTGTTTTAGGTAAATGGGTTTACCTATTAACACTCGCGATGTCACTATTCGATCTCCAAGATGTATGCATAGCTATCGGATCTCTAGCGACTCTCGATTTACCAATGGTCGTTGATCTGATCGGGATATATGTGTTGAAAGGACCGTACTGTACGCTAACCACGACCAACTGGTTCTTTCAGGCACTATCAGTGATACCTAGGGGATCATGGGGCGATGTTGCTAGGCGCTTTACCATGATCCGATGGGTAAGTCCAAAATTGTGATTTCGGAGCCGCAATGGTTGCGGGCCCACGGCTAGCTGTATCCCTGAACCATTGAGGGTCACACAAGTACTGGATTCATGATTCCCGCACGGAAACTGAGCTCAATGTGTTGAGCATACGAAGAGGATTTTAGGGAATGCGACTTTCTAAAAGTCAACAGGGGTCAAATTGCGATTTCCCGCTGTTGAGGGGCAAAACTGTCATTTTGGACTAGGTATCTGAAAAATTGTTTTTCACGTCATAACATTCAGTTTTGAAAATTTATTCGATCGGTCTGATCTGATCGTCGATCGGAGTTATGATGAAACCGCAGTGATTTAAATGAACCGAATGTTCATACGGACCTGGGTATGATCCAAGTCCATTGGGCCGGTTCAATCCCATCTATCACCTTTATTAAGTTAAGATGATTAGGGCTTGATAACACAAAAGAATCATAACCTAAACCTAGCCTCCATAGACCATTCGGCCGCCCCTCTCCTCTCGCCCCCTCTCTCGGCCGCGCCGCCGCCCAAGTGCCGCTGCCCCGCCGCCTTGTACGTGGATCGGACTTTTTCCGATCAGCTTGACGAGGATTTTCCATCCGTGCTGAATTCGTCAGTCCTTCTAGTGCAGGCTGACGAAGGTGTCTTGAATAAATATTTCTTTACCCAGAAAGAACTCAACATGAGACAACGGAGATGGCTTGAATTGGTTAAAGATTACGATTGTGTTATTAGCTATCACCCCGGTAAAGCTAACGTAGTAGCAGATGCGTTAAGTAGAAGAAGCGTGGGGTTAGCGCAGATCTCAGTTCAGATTCCTCTAGCGTTAGAAATTAACAGATTTGAACTAGGAATAGTTAAAAAGGAGAATGCTGCTAAGTTATCTGTTCTCACGATTCAATCGACGCTAAAAGATAGAATTAGAGAAGGTCAGGCGAAGGACGAGCAACTCCAGAAATGGGTGAAGCAAGATGAAAACAGAGAAGCAAATTTGTATACTGTGGAAGATGGAATTGTGAAATACCAGAGTCGATTGTGGGTACCGCGCGCAGATAATTTGCGCAATGAGATTATGAATGAAGCCCCTAACTCGCCGTATTCAATCCATCCAGGAGGAACAAAGATGTTTAAGGATTTGCAAGCTCTGTTTTGGTGGCCAGGAATGAAGCGTGACATCTGTAAATTTGTCGCAGAATGTTTAACATGCCAACAAGTTAAAGCGGAACACCAAAGACCTGCAGGAATGTTGAAACCACTTCCTATACCTGTTTGGAAATGGGATAACATATCAATGGATTTCGTAGTAGGATTACCCAGAACAGTTCAAGGATTTAATGCAATTTGGGTTATCATAGACAGATTAACTAAGTCTGCTCATTTTCTTCCTGTGAAGACAACCTACGATTTGAATAAGTATGAAGAGTTGTATATCAAAGAGATAGTCAGAATTCACGGGATTCCAAATTCGATAGTATCAGATAGAGATCCCAGATTTACTTCGAGATTCTGGAAAAGTTTACACCAAGCCTTAGGAACAAAATTAACATTCAGTACAGCATTCCATCCACAAACCGATGGACAATCAGAAAGAGTAATTCAAATACTGGAAGATTTGTTTCGGGCTAGTGTTCTTGATTTTGCAGAAATTTGGGATTCTAAATTACCGTTGATTGAGTTTACCTACAACAATAGTTACCAAGCTTCGATACAAATGGCACCATACGAAGCTTTGTATGGCAGAAAATGTCGATCACCAATTCTTTGGGATGATGTAGGTGAAAGAAATGAAATAGGACCTGATATTATAGAACAGACTTCGGAAGCAATTAAAAGAATACGTGAAAGAATACGTATATAATTATCGAAGAGATCTGAATTTGGATATAGGAGATCACGTGTTCTTAAAGATTTCTCCAATGAAAGGTGTTTTGAGATTTGGAAAGAAAGGAAAGCTAAGTCCCAGATATGTTGGACCATTCCAGATCTTAGAACGAGTTGGAAAGTTAGCGTATCGTTTAGCGCTACCTCCTCAGATGTCTACTGTTCACAACGTGTTTCATATTTCAGCGCTTAGAAAATATATTGCGAATCCTTCGCATGTGCTTAGATATGAACCTATTCAGTTAGAACCAGATTTGACTTACGAAGAAGTTACACACCAGATTTTAGCACAAGAGAATCGTAAGTTAAGAAGCAGAACTATTCCTATGGTTAAAGTGCAGTGGAAAAATCACTCAGAAAGAGAAGAAACTTGGGAAGTTGAATCTGATATGAAGATAAGCTACCCAGATCTCTTTAAGTAAGTAATTTCGGGGATAAAATTCTTTTAAGGGGGGTAGATTGTAACGACCAGATCTTTTTCATAGTCCACAATTAGTAAATTATGAGATTTGAGGGATTACAATTGTAACGACCCTCTTTTTCTTGACGGAATAGTCATAAGTTTTGGGGTTCAATTGAATGAAACCGAAAGTTATAAACGTTGTAGAATGGATCGCTACTAACTATCTGGGTTGAAACGAGTATATTGAAATGTTTCATATTCAAGGGTAAGAAATCTAGAACAAATTATGAACTGATAT
>KV014430.1:30326-40326 GCA_001598015.1 Dorcoceras hygrometricum | reverse complement strand
TTGTTACTAAATTAGTGAGATCTTTGAACTAGATGAGTGGGGTAGATTGAGTTCTTCCTATGATGAATTGCATGCTTGTGTGGTATATGTCTTACTGATTTTGAATTTATATCACATGATTTTTGTGAATAAATGGTAAGAATATACCGAATAACTATGAGAAATACATGCGTTGGAAGTGAATAACAACATGTATTGAGTGAAGTATGAATCAGCACTCGATCTCTTGAGCAGCAGTATATTGATGTATGCTAATCAGAGGAGGGATTGAAATTGATTTGTTATTGTTTGATGAGAAATGATAAACCCGTCTGTTTGATTCCTAGATATGCCTCCTTGAAGAATTACAAATCGGCAGACAGAACAGGGCAGTACATCTACTGAGGTTTTGAATGCAGCTGCTACTCCAATGGAAACTTTATTGAAAAGATTTCAGTCGTTTAAACCATCGACTTTGACAGGAACAGAAAGTGCTATTGAATGTGAAAACTGGTTAGAAGATATAGAGCAGTTGTTCGAAGCACTAGAGTACGCTGATGAACGTCGGGTGAAATTGATTATACACCAGCTGCATGGTGTTGGGAAAAGCTGGTGGGTAGCAACAAAGAAGGCGCTTGAAAATCAGGGTACTGTGATTACATGGGCAGTATTCCGAACAACTTTCTATCACAGGTTCTTCCCAGTCTCTTATAGGAAAGATAAAGGAGTAGAATATGCGAACTTGCGACAAGGGCAGTTGAATATAGAGGATTACGTTGCCAAGTTCACGAGTTTGCTGAAATTTGCGCCACACGTTGCTATGAATGATGAAGCTCAAGCGGATCAATTCATTAATGGATTGAACCCAGATGTTTTTACCTTGGTAAATACTGGAAGACCCAATACTTTTGCTGATGCGTTGAACCGGGCAAAAGGAGCTGAAGCTGGATTGCTAAGGCAGCGAAGAGCACAATTTGTGCCAGCAGCAGCCAAAGCAGCAGAAAATCCACAGATTCCACCACCCCCACGCTTTGATGCTGGAAGCAGCAGTAGCGGGAAAAAGAAAAATTTCTTTAAGGGAAAAGGGAAACAATTCAAACGATCTGGAACCAGTAGTTCTTCCAGCTCGAGCGATTTTAAACAAATGCAAGCTGGACCACAAACTGGCGAGTATTGTAACAAATGTGGAGGGAGACATGCCACAGACCAATGCAGAGGAGTATCTGGCCTCTGCCGTATTTGTAACCAGCCGGGACATTTTGCGAGAATATGTCCTCAACGTAACTCTGCGAATTTCCAGAATTCAGCAGCAGCAAGAACAATGCCAGCACCCGAAAGGCCTTCTGTACAATCTTATCAACCTCAAAACCAGCAACAAAGTAGACAAGGAGGAAGCCAGACAGCGAGTCAACCTCCTAAGCAACAAGCAAAAGTGTAACGACCCTCATTTTCTTGACGGAATAATCATAAGTTTTGGGGTTCAATTGAACGAAATCACAAGTTATAAACATTGGAGAATGGATCGCTACTAACTATCTGAGTTGAAACGAGTGTATTGAAATGTTTCATATTCAGGGGTAAGAAAACTAGAACAATTTATGCAATGGTTCAGAAATGAAGAGAACAACTATATTAATCTGCCAATAATGCATCTCGTAGTGTGATAACGTCTGGTTGAAAACATAACAAATTATGAAATTCTTGTTTTGATACAGCTTAAACCAGAATATTCAGTACAATACATCAGTGTTCTCAAAAAGAAGCTATTAACTTTGAAACAGAAGAAAACAAAACTCTATTGTCCAAGATAAACACATTCCTTCCATTCTGTTCATCTCCCTCCATCTTCCTGCTGTAATTCACCTGCACTCAACAAAAACTAGTGAGCCAAAGGCCCAGCAGGTAAATCTGGAATAACAGAAGTAAGAATACAATTGCTCATGAACTGGTATGTACTGGAGTCTGAACATTACGCTTAAGAATGAACAAGCGTATCACAACTTATGAAGTCTAGTAGAAATCGAAAGCATAAGCATGAATCAATTCTGAAAACATTTTCTTTAAACATTTCTTAGGAGCTGTGATCGTAATCACTCTTGTGCTCTTCTTTCATTTTCTGGGAAAATTATGACAATACTTTAAACATTTGGTCCATTTCGTTTGATCAAACTCCTGATATCAGTCTTAGCACTATGGCTCATGGTTGAAGGGGTATACAGATCCGTCGACCTGTAATCCTAGTCCTTCCTGGTTAAAAGGGCACACGGTTCGTCAGTCGCGCACTCACCCTTTCATTAGGGACCCTTTTCATTGTCATAACTTAAAACATTTCGTAAAACAATGTTCTGCTCTGTTTTCTTTCTTTTTTTTTATTTGAGCTACTGGTTTTCGTTTGTCTAAGGATGTTCTGGAACTATAAAGAATTTCCTTGTAATGCTTGCGAAGATGAAAACTGAATAATTTTGTTAGTTGAATCTGTCAGATAAGTCGAAAGATTCATTAAACTAATTTAGAATTGAAGGAAGAATCAAATTCTGAGATTTTCGTTATCTAATGAAGAAAACGAAGGATGAACAGTGACCAGCTGGGATGAATAGTACCAGTCGCAAGACTAATACCAGCTGAATGAACAGTACTTAGAAATAAGTAAAGCAACTGCTGAAATAATGAAATGAAATACATCTGCTGGTGAACAGTACCAGTCGCAACGAATAGGAATCAGTCGCAAGACAAGAATCCAGTCACGAGGTCTTTTAAATAATTATAAATTGAAACGATGTCGTAGCGCATAACTCAGTTGCTACAACCAGTCGCTACTGCTGATTTATGTATCTGTTGATTTTACAAAACATCTGCTGAATTTGCGAAAACAAAGCATCTGCTGAATTTGCGAAAGCAAAGCATCTGCTAAATTTGCGAAAGCAAAGAAATGAACATACATAACATAAAGACAGAATCGAATATATGCTTTCTATTGAGTGAGCAAGAAACAGAGTTTACTTGCCTGGTATCTTTAACACAAGAGCAGCAGAAAATTCAATATACTTCTTGCGCACCGCCTGTTTCCTCTAAAACACTTTTGAAAGTATTTTGGTTCGGCTTCTCTGAGAGCGAGCACCGCTTAATATGATTTGATTTGAAAGTAATGATGCATGAAGCAGCTTAAGATCCTATTTATATGATTCACAATGACTAAGGAAAAAAAACACGTTATATCAACATGCAAAACTCTTAAGAAAGCGTGCTCTGTTTTTCAAAACAAAAGATATGCATGGAAACCGAGAATTTTAGTTAAATAGAGAATCCATTTGGTTCGCAGAAGTTACTAAACATCTACGGTACTTGTATTCTAGCATTTGAATATCAATCCATAGTAATATAAAGATTGATCATAACATAGACTGAAATATTCAAGAATCGAATTGAAATAGGTAATCCCTCAATCTCATATCTTTCTAATTGTGGACTTCTAAATGATCTGGTCGTTACAAAAAGTGTTTGCATTGACTGAAGAGCAAGCACAGACAGCCCCAGATGATGTTATTTCAGGTAACTGCTACTTGTGCAACTTTCCAGCTTATGTCTTAATTGATACTGGTGCATCACATACCTTCATTTCCGAGCATTTTGTGATAGCACACAAGTTGTATGCTGAACTTTTACCTGAAATAGTATCGGTTTCTTCACCTCTGGGAAAGGAATGTTATCGATTACTGCTGTTAGAAATTGTGTATTACAGTTTGAGGGTCACACAATTGAAATTGATTGTGTTGTGCTCGGATTATCGGATTTTGATTGTATTGTGGGCATTGATATGCTAACCAAGTATAGAGCAACAGTGGATTGTTTTCAGAAAGTGGTTCGATTCAAACCAGAGAAAACTGATGAGTGGAAATTTTATGGTAAGGGATCACGAGCCAGAATTCCTTTGATCTCTGCTATTACAATGAATAATCTGTTACAGAAAGGAGCGGAGGGATTTCTGATTTATGCAATAGATACAAAGAAAAGTAGCCCGAATCTGGTTGATATACCAGTAGTGTGCGAGTTTGCTGATGTGTTTCCTGATGAGATCCCAGGATTACCTCCATATCGAGAGGTAGACTTCAGCATTGAATTGATGCCAGGCACACAACCAATAAGCACCATATAGAATGGCACCAATTGAATTGAAAGAATTGAAAGATCAGCTGGAGGATCTTCTCACCAAAGGATACATTCGACCAAGTGTTTCTCCTTGGGGTGCTCCAGTATTATTTGTGCGAAAGAAATATGGATCAATGAGGCTATGTACCGATTATCGGCAATTGAACAAAGCAACTGTAAAGAATAAATATCCTTTGCCCCGAATAGATGATTTATTTGATCAGTTGCAAGGTTCAACAGTGTATTCAAAGATTGATTTGAGATCGGGATATCATCAATTGCGAGTAAGAGATGAAGACATATCGAAGACTGCCTTTCGAACAAGATATGGACACTATGAATTTGTAGTCATGCCATTTGGATTGACTAATGCACCAGCAGTGTTCATGAGTTTAATGAACCGAGTCTTCCAACGATATCTTGATGATTTTGTGATTGTATTTATTGATGATATTATAATCTATTCGAAGAATCTGAATGATCATGCGAGTCATATTCGAGCAGTGTTACAGACTTTGAGAACTGAAAAGCTGTATGCAAAATTGTCAAAATGTGAGTTTTGGTTACAAAGAGTTGTATTTCTTGGCCATATTATCTCTGGAGCTGGAATATCAGTTGATCCCAGTAAGATAGAGGCAGTAAGCAATTGGCCTAGACCAAAATCTGTGCCTGAAATTCGAAGTTTTATGGGTCTTGCAGGGTATTACCGAAGATTTATTAAGAATTTCTCGAATATTGCAAAACCTATAACTCAGCTGACACAGAAAAATGCGCCCTTTGTTTGGTCAGAAGCATGCGAGAACAGTTTTCTTGAGTTGAAGAAGAGACTAACTACTGCACCAGTTCTATCAATTCCTGTAGGTACTGGTGGATTTGTTGTGTATTGCGATGCATCTCACCATGGATTAGGGTGTGTTCTAATGCAGCGAGGTCATGTGATTGCATACGCCTCAAGACAGCTCAAACCTCATGAAATTCACTATCCAATTCACGATCTTGAATTGGCAGCTATTGTGTTTGCATTGAAAATATGGCGACATTATTTGTATGGTAAGAAATTTGAGATCTTTTCTGATCATAAGAGTTTGAAGTATCTATTTACCCAGTCAGAATTGAACATGAGACAAAGAAGATGGCTGGATTTATTGAAAGATTTTGATTGTGAAATCAAGTATTATCCAGGGAAATCGAATGCAGCACACGATGCTCTGAGTATAAAGATCTGTGCTCTATCTTTGACTACGATTGGAGTGTCGAATTTGATAGAAACTTGCTGCATTTCTGGATATGTATTTTAATTGGAGAGCAAACCAATGAGAATTTGTGCTATCAGTGCTGAACCTGATCTACTGATTCGAATTAAGGAAGCACAAAAGAGAGATGTGAATACCCAGAAATCGATTGAGCTGGTGAAAGCACGACATCAATCTGAGTACCGTATCAACAACGAAGATGTGTTGTATGTGAATAACAGACTTGTTATTCCAGATATTAAGGAGTTGAAAGATCAGATTTTGAATGAAGCTCATAGAAGCAAATTCAGCATTCACCTTGGTGGCAGAAAGATGTATAATTATTTGAAGAAACAATATTGGTGGAAACAAATGAAGACTGATGTGGCTGAATTTGTTTCAAAATGTTTGAATTGTCAGCAGGTAAAAGCGGAAAGAAAGAAACCTGCTGGTTTATTACAGAGTCTATCAGTTCCTGAATGGAAATGGGATCATATTTCCATGGACTTTGTAACGAAATTGCCAAAATCATCCAGAGGTTGTGATGCAATTTGGGTGATTATCGATAGGTTGACAAAATCTGCGTGTTTTATTCCTTATCGAATGACCTATCGACATGATCAAATGGCAGATCTGTATGTGCGAGAAGTGGTAAGATTGCATGGAATACCAAAATCAATTGTGTCTGATAGAGATCCCAGATTTACTTCTCATTTTTGGAGTAGTTTACAGCAAGCACTGGGTACGAAACTACATCTAAGCACTGCTTATCATCCTCAAACTGATGGGCAATCTGAGAGGACGATTCAGACACTTGAAGATATTCTTAGAGCAGTAGTATTGGATTTTGGTATATCATGGCAAGATTCATTACCGTTGGTGGAATTTTCATACAACAATAGCTATCAAACCAGCATTGAAATGGCTCTGTTTGAAGCGTTGTATGGAAGGAAGTGTCGTTCACCATTATATTGGGATGATGTTTCAGAAGTACCTGAGTTAGGACCAGACTTGATTAGAGAGATGACCGAGAAAGTAAAATTGATTCAGCAGAGAATGCGAACAGCACAGCATAGGCAAGCCAAATATGCGAATACCAGACGAAGACCTTTGAGTTTTGAAATAGGGGACAGAGTATTCTTGAAAATTTCTCCTTTCAAGGGTACAATCAGATTTGGAAAGCGTGGAAAGTTGTCTCCTAGATTCATTGGTCCTTATGAAATTTTGGAGAAGATAGGTGATCTCACATATCGACTGGCTTTACCTCCATCTCTTTCGGGTATACATTATGTTTTTCATGTATCTATGCTGAGAAAGTATATGCCTGATACTTCTCATGTTATTTCTGCTGAAGAAGCTGAGTTTGATGAAACATTGAGCTATTTTGAACAACCAATTCAGATTCTTGATCGGAAAGACAAACACCTTCGAACGAAGACGGTTCCATTAGTGAAGATTCAATGGAATCGACATGGCGTTGAAGAAGCAACATGGGAAGTGGAAGATGACATGAAACAACGATTTCCATATCTCTTCCAATAAGGTTAGCTATTGTTCAGCATCAATTTCTCCTTATGTTCATATATCTATATAGCGACTGCTGATGAGTTCGAGGACGAACTCGAATCTTAGAGGGGGAGAAATGTAATGCCCAGAATCATTAAGAAGTGGATTAGTGGAGTAATTTCGATATTTAAGAATTTGATGAAGTTTAATTATGAGCTCGGATTTCTTCTGGAAGTGTTGGATGATTCGGAAACTGTGTATCGTTAAATTACGTTAAGTATGAGAACCATACGCAGTAACCAGACGAAGCGATTTGATAAAATCAGCAGCAGGTTACTGTAGCTCGCGACTAGTGGAATTTTGAAATTCAGTTGAAGCATTAGTGTTGATTTCAGCTGGAAACAGACGCGCGAATAGAAGGGTCAATGAGAGAGCGCCACGTGTTAGTTACTGTTACGCATGAGGAATCAGCAGCAAGAGTTTCTACGCATCTGCTAGTTTTGATGTATACCTGCTGATTGATAGTGTATCGACTGGTTGATGATGACGTAGGTACGACGTCGTCGTTTTGATATTGAACGCAACCAGTCGAAGGGAAAATAATTCCAGCTGAGAGAATAATACGACAGCATTTTGACTTATGACTATAAGACTTGATGCGATGTCGTTTAGCAACCAGACGAGGAATTGGAAATCAGTCGAGAGATTTTGGTATCTGCTGGTTATCCAGTCGAGAGATAAATGCGACAGCGTTTTGATTATAAACAGGAGATGTTGATACGATACCGTTTTGACTATTATTGCGAAATCAGCTGTTAGAATAGAAGTGCGACCAGCTGCTGGTTCTTTTAAGTGAAGTAGTACCAGCTGATGACATGTAACGACGTCGTTGAGATTAGTTATAACGACATCGTTTTGAGTTTTGAAATGTTGCGACTGGATTTATGTTGCGACTGGATTCCTGTTGTTGCGACTGGTTATTACAACAGCTGATTCTTGCGTCTGCTGAAGAACAACGATATTCGAACAGAGACTGAGGACGATGAACAGCAGTTGAAGAATCTGTTTATCGTTATCCACCTTCGAAGCGGTGGGAGTATATCTTGTTTGAATACTCAGCATGACACGTGGAACTCGAATTGAATACGTTTGAAATGCTGCAAGAAAATACAGAGAGCGTTGTCTATAAATAAGAGTGAATTTGAAATGCGGAGAACACCTTGATTTCAGTTATCGACCTTTGATCTTGCAAGAATCTTCGGAAGAATAGATTGTAAGAACGTTAACTGAAGCATTTTGAGAACAGAGAAACAAAGGTATAATCTGGCAGAAGAGTCAGGAACTAGATTACTCGAGAATGATAGTTCTTGAGTATTCCGCTGAAATCACATACATATTGATTACTGTTCTTCATTTAGAACTTGAATTATGTGTGTGTCGATCCATCACAGGTAGTGGATCTTTTATATTTGCATGAGTTTGCATATTGAAGAGAATTGAATTGATTCTAATGCCCAGGACTGAGTTGGCCTGATTTTCGAAGTCGGAGATGGTTTCGATAGATGAATATTCATGTCAATATCGGATACGAATCTTGATGGCGTCGAACTGATATGGAATCAATTCGTAGATCGAAGAGGAGAACTAGAATCATTTCATGTCATTGCATTTATTTACAGTTGATATACTGTTATGCATTCTATTGTTATTATGCGTAACTGCTGATTATATTGAGATGATTTTCACCGGAGTTCATCCGGCTGTTTTCTTGTTTTGTATGTGTGCATGACAACAGGAAGAAAGAACTAGTGGGGAGCAACTACGGGTAGCGAGAGATATTACCTAGACGCTAGATCAGCAGCAAGAAGATGAAACACCAGCTGACAGTCTAGATGTTTGGTCGACTGGTCTTAAGTTGCTTACGTCTGGTTTTGCATATAATACTTAATCATGTACTAGTTAACTTAGCTTGTAACCGTTGTAAACTTTGAAGTTTTGTATAAAGGAATCATGTTTACGCTACCAGCTGAGTTGATTATGCTTCTGCTGACTTACGCTTCTGCTGGTCGAAAATTTTTTTAATACGTTATGTATAAACCAGATTAGATTGTTAAACTTGTTTAGTTTACAGTAATAACCCACTGATTAAGATTAGAAGATTAATTGAGAGCAGAGAGCCTCACAGCTGGCACTTGGGAAATTTTTTTTAAGTATACTATAGGGGGGGAGTGTGTTTGAGAGGGAAAAAAATCCCACAAAATTGAAAAGCTTTATTATGATTCCTCGGCCTTTTCAATGTCTACTGCTGGCACTTGGGAAATTTTTTCTAAATATGCTATATAGGGGGGAGGGTGTTTGAGCTTGAGGTTGGCCATGGCTTGCGGGCGAATGCGCTCCGCCGACCATCGAGGGTGCTCCGGAGCCCAGTCGGAGGCCGTTCGGAGATGGCCGATCGACCGCGTGCGCGTGCGCGTGCGCGTGTGCCCAAGTGCCCAAGTGCCCAAGTGCCGACAAGTGCCGCAAGATGCCACAAGCTAGCGCATGGGTGATGTTGTGCACATGTTGGCCAAGACCGATGAATCACTCGAAACAAGTTGGTTTTCCCCCGACCAATCATGCACGAATAACGTGTTTGTGGCATCGGATTCGAATTTGGAGGTGAACTCCACGGGTAGGCCACGGCACACCCGCGGTGGCCCAACACGTGCTTGCGCATGGGTGATGTTGTGCACATGTTAGCCAAGATCTATGAATCACTCGAGACAAGTTGGTTTGCCTCCGACCAATCATGCACGAATTAGATGTTTATGGCTTCGGATTCGAATTTGGAGGTGAACTCCACGGGTAGGCCACGGCACACCCGCGGTGGCCCAACACGTGCTTGCGCATGGGTGATGTTGTGCACATGTTAGCCAAGATCTATGAATCACTCGAGACAAGTTGGTTTGCCTCCGACCAATCATGCACGAATTAGATGTTTATGGCTTCGGATTCGAATTTGGAGGTGAACTCCACGGGTAGGCCACGGCACACCCGCGGTGGCCCAACACGTGCTTGCGCATGGGTGATGTTGTGCACATGTTAGCCAAGATCTATGAATCACTCGAGACAAGTTGGTTTGCCTCCGACCAATCATG
>KV014430.1:20055-24173 GCA_001598015.1 Dorcoceras hygrometricum | reverse complement strand
GAATTGGAATTTACTATTGATCTAGTACCAGCAGCCGCTCCACTTTCAAAGCCTCCCTATAGACTTGCTCCTAAGGAAATGAAAGAATTAAAAGATCAGATTCAAGAACTACTGGATAAAGGTTTCATTAGACCCAGTACTTCCCCTTGGGGTGCACCAGTACTTTTTGTCAAGAAGAAAGATGGGAGTATGCGTCTATGCATTGATTATAGAGAATTGAATAAATTAACGATTAATAATAAGTATCCTCTCCCTAGGATCGATGATTTATTTGATCAGTTAAGAGGAGCTGCTGTATTTTCGAAGATAGACTTGAGATCAGGGTATCATCAGTTACGTGTAAAAGAATCAGATATTCATAAGACTGCGTTCAGAACAAGATATGGTCATTATGAATTTCTAGTCATGCCTTTTGGAGTGACAAATGCGCCATCCGTATTTATGGATTTAATGAATCGAGTGTTCCAACCTTACTTAGACAGATTTGTAATTGTATTCATAGATGACATTTTGATTTATTCAAAGAACAGTGAAGAGCATGAAGAACACCTTAGGGAAATCTTACAAATTTTACGAAATAAGCAGTTATTTGCAAAGTTCAGTAAGTGTAAATTCTGGATTGATAAAGTAGTATTTTTGGGTCACATTATTTCGAAGAATGGAATAGAAGTAGATCCTTAAAAAGTAGAATCTGTTCGAAGTTGGCCTGTACCAAAGAATGTCTCGGAGATTCGAAGTTTCCTAGGACTTGCAGGATATTATAGAAGATTCATAGAAGGATTTTCGAAGATTGCTGTTCCATTAACGGCTTTAACTAAGAAGAACGTGAAGTATGATTGGACTCCCAAATGCCAATCCAGTTTTGAAAAATTGAAGCATACATTAGTTGAAGTCCCTGTTCTAACGTTACCAACAGAGAAAGGGAATTTTGTGATTTACACTGATGCATCGAAGACAGGGCTGGGAGATGTTCTGATGCAAGAAAGAAAGGTAATTGCTTACGCTTCTAGGCAATTGAAAATTCACGAAAAGAATTATCCCACGCATGACCTGGAGTTAGCCGCAGTGGTTTTCGCATTAAAGATTTGGAGACACTATCTTTACGGTGAGAAGTGCGAAATCTTCACAGATCATAAAAGCCTTAAATATTTCTTTACTCAGAAGGAATTGAACATGCGACGGAGAAGGTGGCTTGAATTAGTTAAAGATTACGATTGTGTAATTAGCTATCATCCGGGAAAAGCTAACGTAGTAGCAGAAGTGTTGAGCAGGAGAAATGTGGGATTAGCACAAATCTCAGTTCAGATTCCCCTGGAATTAGAAATTAATCGATTTGAACTTGAGATAATTCGAAAGGAAAGTGCTGCTAAATTATCAGTTCTTACGATCCAATCAACGCTTAAAGATAGGATCAAAGAAGGGCAAACTAAGGATGAGCAACTCCAGAAATGGAAGCAACAGGATGAAAACAGAGGATCAAATTTGTATTCAGTGGAAGAAGGAATTGTTAAACACCAAGGTAGATTGTGGTTACCGCGCACTGATGGATTGTGCAATGAGATTATGATGGAAGCCCATAATTCGCCGTATTCAATCCATCCAGGTGGAACAAAAATGTTCAAAGATTTGCAAGCTCTGTTTTGGTGGCCAGGTATGAAGCGCGATGTTTGTAGATTTGTTGCGGAGTGTTTAACCTGTCAACAAGTTAAAGCAGAACACCAGAGACCAGCAGGAATGTTGAAGCCACTTCCTATACCTGTTTGGAAATGGGATAACATAGCAATGGATTTCGTGGTGGGATTACCCAGAACAGTTTCAGGTTGTAACGCGATTTGGGTAATAGTTGATAGATTAACTAAGTCTGATCATTTTATTCCTGTAAAGACAACCGATGGTTTCAATAAATATGCAGAGCTTTATATCAAGGAAATAGTCAGACTCCACGGGATTCCAAGTTCTATTGTATCAGATAGAGATCCCATATTCACTTCAAGATTCTGGAAAAGTTTACACCAAGCCTTAGGAACGAATTTAACTTTCAGTACAGTGTTCCATCCTCAAACCGATGGGCAATCAGAAAGAGTAATTCAAATACTGGAAGATTTGTTAAGGGCTAGTGTTCTGGATTTTTCAGACAGCTGGGAATCTAAGCTACCATTGATTGAGTTCACCTACAACAACAGTTATCAAACATCGATAGGCATGGCACCATACGAAGCTTTGTATGGCAGGAAATGTCGATCACCAATTCTTTGGGATGATGTAGGTGAAAGAAATGAAATAGGACCTGATATCATAGAACAAACTTCAGAAGCAATTAAAATGATACGTGAAAGAATGAAGACTGCTCAAAGTAGACAGAAGAGTTATGCAGATATTCATCGCAGAGAAGTGAACTTTGCGGTAGGAGATCATGTATTCCTCAAGATCTCACCGATGAAAGGTGTTTTAAGATTTGGAAAGAAAGAAAAATTAAGTCCCAGATATGTAGGACCATTTCAAATCTTGGAACGAGTTGGAACGTTAGCTTATCGTTTAGCACTACCTCCACAAATGTCCTCTGTTCATAACGTGTTCCATATATCAGCACTTAGAAGATACATTGCGAACCCATCGCATGTTCTCCGACATGAACCAGTGCAATTGGAACCAGATTTGACTTACGAAGAAACTCCAGAAAAGATCTTAGCAAAGGAGAATCGTAGGTTAAGAAACAGAACCATTCCAATGATAAAGATTCAGTGGACAAACCACTCGGAACGGGAAGCAACCTGGGAAGTAGAAGCCTATATGCAAAGAAATTACCCAGCTTTCTTCAAGTAAGTGAATTTCGGGGACGAAATTCTTTTAAGGGGGATATAATGTAACGACCAGATCATTTAGAAGTCCACAATTAGAAAGATATGAGATTGAGGGATTACATTGCTATTTCAATTCGATTCTTGAATATTTCAGTCTACGTTATGATCAATCTTTATATTATTATGGATTGATATTCAAATGTTAGAATACAAGTACAGTAGGTGTTTAGTAACTTCTGCAAACCCAATGGATTCTCCATTTTAACTAAAATTCTCGGTTTCCATGCATATCTTTTGTTTTGAAAAACAGAGCACGCTTTCTTAAGAGTTTTGCATGTTGATATAACGTGTTTGTTTTTCCTTAGTCATTGTGAATCACATAAATAGGATCTTAAGCCGCTTCATGCATCATTACTTTCAAATCAAATCATATTAAGCGGTGCTCGCTCTCAGAGAAGCCGAACCAAAATATTTTCAAAGTGTTTTAGAGGAAACAGGCGGTGCGCAAGACGTATATTGAATTTTCTGCTGTTCTTGTATTAAAGATACCAGGCAAGTAAACTCCGTTTCTTGCTCACTCAATAGAAAGAATATATTCAATTCCGTTTTTTTTATGTTTACGTATGAGTTTTAAAGGAAGATGGTTACGGCTGTTCTTCAAAGAAAAACCATAAAGTTCATGCTCTGTTTTTATGAAGAAGTTGAGTTACTGTAATTTTTGATTCAAGGATGATTTAAAAGATGTTTTGGTGATGTTATTCTGATGAATTCCTGAGTTTCCAGTAATTCATTCATCGAAGTAGCTTACAAGTAGCTTATTCGATTCTTTCCAGAAGTTTTAGAAAGTATGTCGAAGTCTTTAGAGGAAGGTAACCTTCGTAGTTCATGGTTATCTACAATAGGAAAGCTGGTTTTATACCTCTGCTGATATTGTCTTATCGAAAATATTCTAAGTATGAAATCAGCAGGTTCATTTCTTTGCTTTCGCAAATTCAGTAGATGCTTTGCTTTCGCAAATTCAGCAGATGCTTTTTAAAATCAGCAGATACATAAATCAGCAGTAGCGACTGGTTGTAGCAACTGAGTTATGCGCTACGACATCGTTTCAATTTATAATTATTTAAAAGACCTCGCGACTAGATTCTTGTCTTGCGACTGATTCCTGTTCGTTGCGACTGGTACTGTTCACCAGCAGATGTATTTCATTTCATTATTTCAGCAGTTGCTTTACTTATTTCTAAGTACTGTTCATTCAGCTGGTATTAGTCTTGCGACTGGTACTATTCATCCCAGCTGGTCACTGTTCATCCTTCGTTT
>KV014430.1:5000-10968 GCA_001598015.1 Dorcoceras hygrometricum | reverse complement strand
AGATAACGTGTTTGTGTTGTCGGATTCGGATTTGGAGATGACCTCCACGGGTAGGCCATGACGCCTAAGGTCCACCACCATGCGCTAGCGCATGCATCGAGTCGTGCAAAAGATGGAGAAGACGGATGAATCTCCCGACAAAAACTCGTTTTCCTTCGAGTTATCATGCACAAACAACGTGTTTGTGGTGTCGGATTCGGATTTGGAGATGACCTCCACGGGTAGGCCATGACGCCTAAGGTCCACCACCATGCGCTAGCGCATGCGTGGAGTCGTGCAAAAGATGGAGAAAACGGATGAATCTCCCGACAAAAACTCGTTTTCGTCCGGGTTATCATGCACAAACAACGTGTTTGTGGTGTCGGATTCGGATTTGGAGATGACCTCCACGGGTAGGCCATGACGCCTAAGGTCCACCACCATGCGCTAGCGCATGCGTGGAGTCGTGCAAAAGATGAAGAAAACGGATGAATCTCCCGACAAAAACTCGTTTTCGTCCGGGTTATCATGCACAAACAACGTGTTTGTGGTGTCGGATTCGGATTTGGAGATGACCTCCACGGGTAGGCCATGACGCCTAAGGTCCACCACCATGCGCTAGCGCATGCGTGGAGTCGTGCAAAAGATGAAGAAAACGGATGAATCTCCCGACAAAAACTCGTTTTCGTCCGGGTTATCATGCACAAACAACGTGTTTGTGGTGTCGGATTCGGATTTGGAGATGACCTCCACGGGTAGGCCATGACGCCTAAGGTCCACCACCATGCGCTAGCGCATGCGTGGAGTCGTGCAAAAGATGAAGAAAACGGATGAATCTCCCGACAAAAACTCGTTTTCGTCCGGGTTATCATGCACAAACAACGTGTTTGTGGTGTCGGATTCGGATTTGGAGATGACCTCCACGGGTAGGCCATGACGCCTAAGGTCCACCACCATGCGCTAGCGCATGCGTGGAGTCGTGCAAAAGATGAAGAAAACGGATGAATCTCCCGACAAAAACTCGTTTTCGTCCGGGTTATCATGCACAAACAACGTGTTTGTGGTGTCGGATTCGGATTTGGAGATGACCTCCACGGGTAGGCCATGACGCCTAAGGTCCACCACCATGCGCTAGCGCATGCGTGGAGTCGTGCAAAAGATGAAGAAAACGGATGAATCTCCCGACAAAAACTCGTTTTCGTCCGGGTTATCATGCACAAACAACGTGTTTGTGGTGTCGGATTCGGATTTGGAGATGACCTCCACGGGTAGGCCATGACGCCTAAGGTCCACCACCATGCGCTAGCGCATGCGTGGAGTCGTGCAAAAGATGAAGAAAACGGATGAATCTCCCGACAAAAACTCGTTTTCGTCCGGGTTATCATGCACAAACAACGTGTTTGTGGTGTCGGATTCGGATTTGGAGATGACCTCCACGGGTAGGCCATGACGCCTAAGGTCCACCACCATGCGCTAGCGCATGCGTGGAGTCGTGCAAAAGATGAAGAAAACGGATGAATCTCCCGACAAAAACTCGTTTTCGTCCGGGTTATCATGCACAAACAACGTGTTTGTGGTGTCGGATTCGGATTTGGAGATGACCTCCACGGGTAGGCCATGACGCCTAAGGTCCACCACCATGCGCTAGCGCATGCGTGGAGTCGTGCAAAAGATGAAGAAAACGGATGAATCTCCCGACAAAAACTCGTTTTCGTCCGGGTTATCATGCACAAACAACGTGTTTGTGGTGTCGGATTCGGATTTGGAGATGACCTCCACGGGTAGGCCATGACGCCTAAGGTCCACCACCATGCGCTAGCGCATGCGTGGAGTCGTGCAAAAGATGAAGAAAACGGATGAATCTCCCGACAAAAACTCGTTTTCGTCCGGGTTATCATGCACAAACAACGTGTTTGTGGTGTCGGATTCGGATTTGGAGATGACCTCCACGGGTAGGCCATGACGCCTAAGGTCCACCACCATGCGCTAGCGCATGCGTGGAGTCGTGCAAAAGATGAAGAAAACGGATGAATCTCCCGACAAAAACTCGTTTTCGTCCGGGTTATCATGCACAAACAACGTGTTTGTGGTGTCGGATTCGGATTTGGAGATGACCTCCACGGGTAGGCCATGACGCCTAAGGTCCACCACCATGCGCTAGCGCATGCGTGGAGTCGTGCAAAAGATGAAGAAAACGGATGAATCTCCCGACAAAAACTCGTTTTCGTCCGGGTTATCATGCACAAACAACGTGTTTGTGGTGTCGGATTCGGATTTGGAGATGACCTCCACGGGTAGGCCATGACGCCTAAGGTCCACCACCATGCGCTAGCGCATGCGTGGAGTCGTGCAAAAGATGAAGAAAACGGATGAATCTCCCGACAAAAACTCGTTTTCGTCCGGGTTATCATGCACAAACAACGTGTTTGTGGTGTCGGATTCGGATTTGGAGATGACCTCCACGGGTAGGCCATGACGCCTAAGGTCCACCACCATGCGCTAGCGCATGCGTGGAGTCGTGCAAAAGATGAAGAAAACGGATGAATCTCCCGACAAAAACTCGTTTTCGTCCGGGTTATCATGCACAAACAACGTGTTTGTGGTGTCGGATTCGGATTTGGAGATGACCTCCACGGGTAGGCCATGACGCCTAAGGTCCACCACCATGCGCTAGCGCATGCGTGGAGTCGTGCAAAAGATGAAGAAAACGGATGAATCTCCCGACAAAAACTCGTTTTCGTCCGGGTTATCATGCACAAACAACGTGTTTGTGGTGTCGGATTCGGATTTGGAGATGACCTCCACGGGTAGGCCATGACGCCTAAGGTCCACCACCATGCGCTAGCGCATGCGTGGAGTCGTGCAAAAGATGAAGAAAACGGATGAATCTCCCGACAAAAACTCGTTTTCGTCCGGGTTATCATGCACAAACAACGTGTTTGTGGTGTCGGATTCGGATTTGGAGATGACCTCCACGGGTAGGCCATGACGCCTAAGGTCCACCACCATGCGCTAGCGCATGCGTGGAGTCGTGCAAAAGATGAAGAAAACGGATGAATCTCCCGACAAAAACTCGTTTTCGTCCGGGTTATCATGCACAAACAACGTGTTTGTGGTGTCGGATTCGGATTTGGAGATGACCTCCACGGGTAGGCCATGACGCCTAAGGTCCACCACCATGCGCTAGCGCATGCGTGGAGTCGTGCAAAAGATGAAGAAAACGGATGAATCTCCCGACAAAAACTCGTTTTCGTCCGGGTTATCATGCACAAACAACGTGTTTGTGGTGTCGGATTCGGATTTGGAGATGACCTCCACGGGTAGGCCATGACGCCTAAGGTCCACCACCATGCGCTAGCGCATGCGTGGAGTCGTGCAAAAGATGAAGAAAACGGATGAATCTCCCGACAAAAACTCGTTTTCGTCCGGGTTATCATGCACAAACAACGTGTTTGTGGTGTCGGATTCGGATTTGGAGATGACCTCCACGGGTAGGCCATGACGCCTAAGGTCCACCACCATGCGCTAGCGCATGCGTGGAGTCGTGCAAAAGATGAAGAAAACGGATGAATCTCCCGACAAAAACTCGTTTTCGTCCGGGTTATCATGCACAAACAACGTGTTTGTGGTGTCGGATTCGGATTTGGAGATGACCTCCACGGGTAGGCCATGACGCCTAAGGTCCACCACCATGCGCTAGCGCATGCGTGGAGTCGTGCAAAAGATGAAGAAAACGGATGAATCTCCCGACAAAAACTCGTTTTCGTCCGGGTTATCATGCACAAACAACGTGTTTGTGGTGTCGGATTCGGATTTGGAGATGACCTCCACGGGTAGGCCATGACGCCTAAGGTCCACCACCATGCGCTAGCGCATGCGTGGAGTCGTGCAAAAGATGAAGAAAACGGATGAATCTCCCGACAAAAACTCGTTTTCGTCCGGGTTATCATGCACAAACAACGTGTTTGTGGTGTCGGATTCGGATTTGGAGATGACCTCCACGGGTAGGCCATGACGCCTAAGGTCCACCACCATGCGCTAGCGCATGCGTGGAGTCGTGCAAAAGATGAAGAAAACGGATGAATCTCCCGACAAAAACTCGTTTTCGTCCGGGTTATCATGCACAAACAACGTGTTTGTGGTGTCGGATTCGGATTTGGAGATGACCTCCACGGGTAGGCCATGACGCCTAAGGTCCACCACCATGCGCTAGCGCATGCGTGGAGTCGTGCAAAAGATGAAGAAAACGGATGAATCTCCCGACAAAAACTCGTTTTCGTCCGGGTTATCATGCACAAACAACGTGTTTGTGGTGTCGGATTCGGATTTGGAGATGACCTCCACGGGTAGGCCATGACGCCTAAGGTCCACCACCATGCGCTAGCGCATGCGTGGAGTCGTGCAAAAGATGAAGAAAACGGATGAATCTCCCGACAAAAACTCGTTTTCGTCCGGGTTATCATGCACAAACAACGTGTTTGTGGTGTCGGATTCGGATTTGGAGATGACCTCCACGGGTAGGCCATGACGCCTAAGGTCCACCACCATGCGCTAGCGCATGCGTGGAGTCGTGCAAAAGATGAAGAAAACGGATGAATCTCCCGACAAAAACTCGTTTTCGTCCGGGTTATCATGCACAAACAACGTGTTTGTGGTGTCGGATTCGGATTTGGAGATGACCTCCACGGGTAGGCCATGACGCCTAAGGTCCACCACCATGCGCTAGCGCATGCGTGGAGTCGTGCAAAAGATGAAGAAAACGGATGAATCTCCCGACAAAAACTCGTTTTCGTCCGGGTTATCATGCACAAACAACGTGTTTGTGGTGTCGGATTCGGATTTGGAGATGACCTCCACGGGTAGGCCATGACGCCTAAGGTCCACCACCATGCGCTAGCGCATGCGTGGAGTCGTGCAAAAGATGAAGAAAACGGATGAATCTCCCGACAAAAACTCGTTTTCGTCCGGGTTATCATGCACAAACAACGTGTTTGTGGTGTCGGATTCGGATTTGGAGATGACCTCCACGGGTAGGCCATGACGCCTAAGGTCCACCACCATGCGCTAGCGCATGCGTGGAGTCGTGCAAAAGATGAAGAAAACGGATGAATCTCCCGACAAAAACTCGTTTTCGTCCGGGTTATCATGCACAAACAACGTGTTTGTGGTGTCGGATTCGGATTTGGAGATGACCTCCACGGGTAGGCCATGACGCCTAAGGTCCACCACCATGCGCTAGCGCATGCGTGGAGTCGTGCAAAAGATGAAGAAAACGGATGAATCTCCCGACAAAAACTCGTTTTCGTCCGGGTTATCATGCACAAACAACGTGTTTGTGGTGTCGGATTCGGATTTGGAGATGACCTCCACGGGTAGGCCATGACGCCTAAGGTCCACCACCATGCGCTAGCGCATGCGTGGAGTCGTGCAAAAGATGAAGAAAACGGATGAATCTCCCGACAAAAACTCGTTTTCGTCCGGGTTATCATGCACAAACAACGTGTTTGTGGTGTCGGATTCGGATTTGGAGATGACCTCCACGGGTAGGCCATGACGCCTAAGGTCCACCACCATGCGCTAGCGCATGCGTGGAGTCGTGCAAAAGATGAAGAAAACGGATGAATCTCCCGACAAAAACTCGTTTTCGTCCGGGTTATCATGCACAAACAACGTGTTTGTGGTGTCGGATTCGGATTTGGAGATGACCTCCACGGGTAGGCCATGACGCCTAAGGTCCACCACCATGCGCTAGCGCATGCGTGGAGTCGTGCAAAAGATGAAGAAAACGGATGAATCTCCCGACAAAAACTCGTTTTCGTCCGGGTTATCATGCACAAACAACGTGTTTGTGGTGTCGGATTCGGATTTGGAGATGACCTCCACGGGTAGGCCATGACGCCTAAGGTCCACCACCATGCGCTAGCGCATGCGTGGAGTCGTGCAAAAGATGAAGAAAACGGATGAATCTCCCGACAAAAACTCGTTTTCG
>KV014429.1:18645-45403 GCA_001598015.1 Dorcoceras hygrometricum | reverse complement strand
CTTATCCTCATTTTGACGGCCCAATCGACTAGGAACGTGTTCAGAATGCACAGCGACTATTAGATGTGTTTCATGATAGCCGTCATACCCACTATCACATCTAACATACGCTTTAGTGCATTCTAGGTCTTTACTCAACACAATTGTAAATCATTACACACATAATGAAAGTAAAGAACGCCATATAAGTAAATGCGAATATCATATATAAAGACTGTTTGTACAAGAGTCGGCCTTATCCTCATTTTGACGGCCCAATCGACTAGGAACGTGTTCAGAGTACACAGCGACTATTAGATGTGTTTCATGATAGCCGTCATACCCACTATCACATCTAACATACGCTTTAGTGCATTCTAGGTCTTTACTCAACACAATTGTAAATCATTACACACATAATGAAAGTAAAGAACGCCATATAAGTAAATGCGAATATCATATATAAAGACTGTTTGTACAAGAGTCTATAAAATCCACACGCCACAAGTTGGCTAGTTGGGCATCTACTCTAACAGAAATGTAATGCCCGAGATAATTAAGAAGAGATTACTTAACCAGCAGCAAGAGTTCTTTGTGTATCTGCTGGTTTATTGATGTGTCGACTGGGTTTGATGACGTAGGTGCGACGTCGTCGTTTTGGTAATAAACGCAAGTCATTCGATGCAAGTATGTGAAATTTGGTTACAGCCGAGAGAGCAATGCGACATCGTTTTGACTTATGAATAGGAACCTCGATACGATATAGTTTTGCATGAATGAGTGACCAGTCGAGGGATCTGAAATCAGTCGATGGTTTGTTGTACCTGCTGGTTGTTATAGGCGCAGCGACGTCGTTTGGGTAAGTGCAACTGCTGGTTTTGAATCGTTGTGAAGGATGGTTGCCTGCTGGTAAAAGCGCTGCGGCGTCGTTTAGTTTAGTTGGAACGGTGTCGTTTTGAGATTGTAGTTGCGAATACAACATTTGATTTCTTCTGCTGATTTTAACGAGAGTTCCTTATACACCTGCTGGTTTGTATTGTCGACTGGATTCTTGTTGCGACTGGATTCATACAGCGACTGGTTGTTATGTGACAGCTGATTGAGAAAGCGGGTTTTGTTGCGACTGAATATTTACACCAACGAAATAGAGCTACGGCTTCTAGTCGTGAGACTTAGTAGCATCAGTTGCGAGACTTTCTTGTTACCACAAATAATAGTGGATACGCTCTACCTACTGATCAAAGAAGCTGAATTCGAAGCGGTGGGAGTTTATACTATATCGAAGCGGTGGAGTTTATCCTATAACGGTTGATAAATACTCAGCATGACACGTGAAATTCGAATTGAACACGTTGGAAATGCTGCAGAAGAACAGAGACCGTGGTCTATAAATAAGATTGAATTCGAAATATTGAGAATATCTTGACTACAGATATCGGACTTTGATTCTGCGAGTGTCTCAGGAGGTGCTGAACAGAACTTAAGAACACTAAGTGAAGTACTTTGAAAACAGAGGAACGAAGGTATAATTTGACAGAAGAGTCAGGGATTAGATTACTCAGGAATGATATTTCTTGAGTTATCCCGCTGAAATCACATACATGTTTGATTACTGTTATTGATTTAGAACTTGAATTGTGTATGTGTCGATCCATGACAGGTAGTGGATATTTTATATTTGCATGACATTGCATATTGAAGAGAATTGAATTGATTCTAATGCCCAGGACTGAGTTGGCCTGATTTTCGAAGCCGGAGATGGTTTCGATAGATGAATATTCATGTCAAGATCGGATACGAATCTTGATGGCATCGAACTGAAATGGAATCAATTCTGAGATCGAAGAAGAGAAACAGAATCATTCATTGCATTGCATTTGTTTTACAGTTGATACACTGTTATTCATTTTGTTGCTATTATTCATGCCTGCTGATTATACTGAGATGATTCTCACCAAAGTTTATCCGGCTGTTGTCTTGTTTTGTATGTGTGCATGACAACAGGAGGAAGGAACTAGTGGGGAGCAACCACGGGTAGCGAGAGATAACTGCCTAGACGATGGGTCAGCAGCAGGAAGAATAACTACCAGCTGATAGTTTATGTTTTGGATAGTTGTTCTTAGGTTTCTCAAGTCGGGTTTTGTATATAAGAATCAAGCGTGTACTAGAACATTTAGCTTTTACTCACCGTAAACTATGAAGTATTTTCATAAATGAATAATCTTTACGATACAAGCTGAATCCTTCAAGCTTCTGCTGGTTAAACAAAATAAGAAATTTTACTATCTTATATACGAACCATATTAGATTTATTAAACTTGTTTAGTTTAAATTAATAGCCCACTGATTGAGATTAGAGACTTAATTGTGAGCAGAGAGCCTCACACAAATAAACCCAACTGACCATCCAGCTAGTCATCCTGTTTACGATCAAAACGGACCTCTCGAGGTCAATCATGTTGAGGTTGTTCATGTCATAAATAGAGCAGATCAAGCTGATCCAGCAAAGGCAGATCAAACAGATCCAGAACAGACAACAGAACAAGCTTACTCAAATCCAATTGGAACTAGTTTCTGATGGAATAAGAATCATCAACCTGAACAAGTCATAAGTAACCCTGTTGCTCTGCTTAGGAAAAGAGACCAGATGATGCATGAATATTTTGACTCTACATTCATATCACATTTAGAACATAAACAAATAGATGATGCCTTAGCTGACCAAGCTGGATAGAATCCATGTATGATAAACTTAATCAGTTTAAAGTATGCATTAGTTCTTAGGCCCTCTAATCAATTAGTAATAGGAACTAAATTGGTCTATAGGAATAAGCTGAATGAGAAAGGCGTAGTTGTAAGAAATAAGACTAGACTGATAGCACAAGTATTTAGACAAGAAGAAGGCATATGATGGTCCCAAACTTGGGTGTCGTGAGATCTCACACATCTCAGACACCGAAACTATGAATTAAAAACAGATTGCGTACATTAAAAAATTGAAAGACAGCACACAATAGGAAAACCAGATCACGCCTCAGCTGAACCAGCAGCTCTATGAGCTGGTCCTGATCCCGTGCGATCTGGTCTGTAAAATACATGGGCTGCAATAGCTCAGTGTTCTTGAAAGATTAGTGCATCGATAAATAGATCAGGTAAGATATAAAATCATATGAAAACACCTGAACTATCCTCTGAAAATTGAAAGGTAAAGATACGGTTTAAGCACATGTATGCAGATGCATAATGCTAAATGCAGTAAGCTGTACAGAAATAAATAAGTTGCAATTTGTTTATGGAAGTTCGGTTTGAATCTCCTACGTATCCCCTTCTTCCACACAGGAAGGATCCACTAGAAGATTTGATCTTACACCTCGTGTACAGACCCGATCCGACAGCCCTCAAGATTCAAGAACTCCTAGCCACAAATGCACACCAGCTCGCAGGCTGTGTGTCTAACTAACCAACACTTCTTTTACGTCTCAGTGAGAAAGACTACAACAGGAACTTATTTAATGTCTCTGTTCAAAAACTGATAGGAAATTGGTTTTGTTGGTGATTCACCCAGCTAATCTAATAAGCTCTCTCTAAACTATGTGAGTGAATTGTGTGTGAGAATTTTACAGTGTAGGCTCACTCTCAAATGTATTCTCATACACTGGGAAGTGCTTCTCTCTAAGCTGGTATCTCGATGTCTTCCCAGTGTTGTGCCTCGACTTTAGTAACTCATTGAAGCTTATGGCATGTACACCAGCTCACACCTGGGTACAGAACCAGTTTGCATATCAGCTGCCACATGAGTGTGCAAGCTTGCGACTAAGCACTGCTCTCTGTTTTCTTTTGTGCCTTTCTACACTTGTATTCTTTTTCGCTCTTATCTATCACCTTCTCACATCCTGCTTTACTGTTTCTAGCTTCTGCTCTTGATATAGCCTCTTGTACAAGTCTATCTGTTGGACACAAAGGTGTAGTCGTTGTAAAGTTCTGACAATATTGTACCTTGTGTCCTTTGTCATTAAATGCAATTGCAGGCTTTGTTGACTTTAAGATCTCTTCATTTCTGCGCTTCAGCCATTGCTAACTTCGAGCTCTGTAAAGCTTGTACCTGATGTGGACTGGACGAAGCAAATCAGTTTGAACTTGATTAATCCAATCTTCGCATAGCTTATGTTCAAACTGCTTTGTTCGTCTGAGCTAGTTTGTCAAGATCTGGTCTCCCTGAGCTGGTTGCTTCTCATCTAGACTTCTCTTGTACACAACTGCTCCAATCTGATATGCACTTCGTACGGAGCTGCTCTTGAATATTCCAAGCTTATTTGTACACTTTGATCTCCAAGATAGTTTCCTTCCCAGCTGGTCTCTTATTTGATTATGTATACTTGCTTGTGATCTTCCTCCACGACAGCATCCCTGTGATCGAATGTATCTAACAGCATGTGATCCTCTGTTCACTTGGAAAATATTGCACCAGTGATTATATCCCTTCTTCTTTGGATCAACATCTGTTCTTTATCTGTTCTGATTCAGCTTTCACTGGATCGCTGATCTGAGCTGAACTCTAATATGCACTTGATCACTGATCTGAGCTGTTATTATCTTGAGCTGATTTTCTTCCTCTGCTGTACCAGCTTAGCGTCCCCTCACTGTTCCAGCTTGGATGTCTTCTGCTTTACCAGCTTGGGCATCCCCACACCGTTCCAGCTTGTACATCTTCTTATCAGCTTGCAACTCTCTTCTAATATGTTCTTCTCCAGTAGGCTTTATCCAGCTCGCATCCATCTGCTACTACCTCTGTATCAGCTTGGTCCTATGGAGATCGATCGAGTACACCCTGCTCTTGAATTTCTTCTTCTTCTACGGGGTTCACCTCGAGCTCGTCAGACTTATCCACAAACTCATGCCTCGGAATTTCTTCCTCTTCATCTTCATCTTTATCTTCCACATCATCTAAAATAAACCATCTGAGCTGGTCAACTTGCTTCTACGCTGCTCTGATTATGACGGGGCTGCATATTGATCCTAAAACATTAGTAAAATAATATTAGATTTTGTGTTAATCAAAATTAAGATTCTGATCTATAAACACAGATCCAACAATCTCCCCCTTTTTGATTTACACAAAACTTGAATAAACATATGCACGTATGTTTATGGTAAGAAATATTTCTCCCCCTTTTTGATTCCATCAAAAAGGGTTTCGAAATCTTGTCTTCCCTTTAATATTTAAAACAAAACTCCCCATCAACAGAACATGGGGTAATTTTATTTTCTGAAAAGAAAACATTTTGCAAGGGACGACAGTTTGCAAAAGCAGTATGCATGATATGAGTTTTGAAAATAGATTCTGTGCTACTAAAAGACGCTAATTTATTCAGATTGGAAGATAAATGATAATTGAATTCACAGAATCTCTTCCACTTCTCTCGAACTTTGTCATATGTGCTATTATTTCAGCACATCCATCGTAAGAGGTCTTGGCATCCACAGATCTCGCGCAATCAGTCAGCTCGACAGAAGAGATATTGTTGCACCTTTCACTCTTGGTCCAGTTCTATGCTATTCGAAAAGCATTACACCTCCTATCTTTAAAAAATGAGTTTTAAAATCTTTAAAAATATTTTGTAGCACAGATAATCTTCCGTAGAAAACGACTATCAGAGCTGGAAACATTTAAAAACTGTTAAAAATTTCAATCTAAATGCACTTTCAAGAAAAACCTGCTCTGATACCAATTGATGGTCCCAAACTTGGGTGTCGTGATCTTTCACACAGCTCAGACACGGAAACTATAAATTAAAAACAAATTGTGTACATTAAAAATTTTATTTGAAAGATAGCACGCAATAGGAAAACCAGATCGCGCCTCAGCTGAACCAGCAGCTCTGTGAGATGGTCCTAATCCCGTGCGATCTGGTCTGTTAAATGCATGAGCTGCAATAGCTCAGTGTTCTTGAAAGATTAGTGCATCGAGAAATAGATCAGGTAAGATATAAAATCATATGGAAAACACCTGAACTACCCTCTGAAAATTGAAAGGTAAAGATACGGTTTAAGCACATGTATGCATATGCATAATGCTAAAATGCAGTAAGCTGTAAAGAAAGAAATACGGTGTAATTTGTTTATGTAAGTTCGGGGTTGAATCTCCTTACGTATCCCCTTCTTTCACACAGGAAGGATCCACTAGAAGATTTGATCTTACACCTCGTGTACAGACCCGATCCGACAGTCCTCAAGATGCAAGAACTCCTAGACACAAATGCACACCAGCTCGCAAGATGTGTGTCTAACTAACCAACACTTCTTTTACGTCTCAGTGAGAAAGACTACAACAGGAACTTATTTAATGTCTCTGTTCAAAGACTGATAGGAAATTGGTTTTGTTGGTGATTCACTCAGCTAATCTAATCAGCTCTCTCTCAAATATGTGAGTGAATCGTGTGTGAAAACTTTACAATGTAGGCTCACTCTCAAATGTATTATCACACACTGGGAAGTGCTTCTCTCTAAGCTGGTATCTCGATGTCTTCCCAGGATTGTGTAGTCGACTTTAGTAACTCATTGAAGCTTATGACATGTACACCAGCTCACACCTAGGTACAGGATCAGCTTGCACATCAGCTGCCACATGTGTGCAAGCTTGCGACTAAGCATTTCTCTCTGTTTTCTATTGTGCCTTTCTGCAATTGTATTCTTTTTTGCTCCTCTCTCGTATCTATGACCTTCTCACATCCTGCTTTACTGTTGCTAGCTTCTGCTCTTGATATAGCCTCTTGTGCAATTCTATCCATTGGACACAAAGGTGTAGCCGTTGTAAAGTGCTGACAATGTTGTACCTTGTGTCCTTTGTCATTTCTGCGCTTCAGCCTTTGCTATTCGAGCTCTGTAAAGCTTGTACCTGATGTGGACGGGACGAAGCAAGTCATTTTGAACTTGATTAATCCAATCTTCGCATAGCTTATGTTCAAACTGGTTTGTTCGTCTGATCTGGTTGCTTCTCATCTAGACTTCTCTTGTACACAACTGCTCCAATCTGATATGCACTTCATACGAAGCTGCTCTTGAATATTCCAAGCTTATTTGTACACTTTGATCTCCAAGCTGGTTTCCTTCCCAGCTGGTCTCTTCTTTGATTATGTATACTTGCTTGTGATCTTCCTCAACGATAGCATCTCTGTGATCAAATGTATCTAACAGCATGTGATCCTTTGTTCACTTGGCAAATCTTGCACCTGTGATTATCCCTTCTTCTTTGGATCAACATCTGTTCTTCCTCTGTTCTGATTCATCTTTCACTGGATTGCTGATCTGAGCTGAATCTCTAATCTGCAATTGATCACTGATTTGAGTTGTTATTCTCCTGAGCTGATTTTCCTCTGATGTACCACCTTAGCGTCCCCTCACTGTTCCAGCTTGGGCATCCCCACACGGTTCCAGCTTGGACATCTTCTTATCAGCTTGCATCTCTCTTCTAATGTTTTCTGATCCAGTAGGCTTTATCCAGCTCGCATCCATCTGCTACTACCTCTGTATCAGCTTGGTCCTATGGAGACCGATCGAGTACACCCTGCTCTTGGATTTCTTCTTCTTCTACGGGGTTCACCTCCAGCTCGTCAGACTTCTCCACAAACTCATGCCTCCGCATTTCTTCCTCTTCATCTTCATCTTCCACATCATCTATAATAAACCATCCGAGCTGGTCAGGTTGCTTCTATGCTGCTCTGATTATGATGGAGCTGCACATTGATCATAAACCGTTAGTAAAATAATAGGAGGTTTTTTGTTAATAAAAATTAACTAATCTGTAAACACAGATCCAACATCATATATTTTGATGAAACCTTTGTGTCAGTAGCTAGATTAGAAGTCATCGGGATTTCTCTTGCACATGCTCCATTCAAAGATTTTAAGGCCTTTAAAATAGAAGAACATTCTTGACTGTCATATTTGTTAAATTAGGTGTCAGTCGAGTCAACTGTTGGTCAAGGGTTCTTCTAATAACTCTATGTATGAAAATATTTATTTTAATAATATTTGAAATCATTAAATTGGCACATTTTTATCTGTATACATATTCTTGCTACATAGATAAAAGTGCTTGAATATATAAAAGTAGAAAGAATATGAGATGGTCATGAGATGACTATCATGAAACTCATATTTGCAAGATTGTATATTCCAAATTATTCCGGGTCGATTCAGCTGTCACAAAGAAATATAAAGGTCGCTTGAGCATTAGACTAGTATTTGCAATATGAGTACCATGATTTTTACAGGCACTACCATTTCGTACCTAGGGAGTCATGTAAGTGATGCTTCTAGATGTTTAACATGACTAGTTGGATACTATTAGACTTGAGTTCTAACATTCTTATCGTCGAGGAGTTGATAAGTAAGAATGAAAATGATTAGGATAGCTCATAAGATGACATTTTTAGTCTTGATCACATGGAGATATGAACCCACAGCTAGTTGTATCATTGAACCATTGAGGGTTATACGAACACTAGTTTTCTAGATCCCGTTGAGAAGACAAAATATACTTCAATGAGTTGAACGGCTTACAAAATAAGCATGAGGAATAGAAGTATGACTTCTAAACAAGAATTAAAGGGAAATATAACTTTTAGTTTATGAAATTGTTCCTAAATTAAAAGTTGACTTAATTCAAACAATCATGAACTTAATTTAATTATTGAATTTAATTTTAACTAGTGGATCTTGTATAACCCAAATAACTAAAATATTTAATAATTATTTTACCAGTGGACTTGAATAAGTTGAAGCGAGATGTAATTAATTGATTGGGCTCAAATGAGTTTGGGTTGTCAATTTTTAAAAAAATAAATTCATGGGTCTATATTATATATGTTAGCCCAATTGTACATACAATATACATAAAAGACAGGGATGAAGGATCATGAGACAACTTTCATAGCATGTGTTCTTGGATATTGTATCAAGACAAAAATTTTAAAACACTCCTCCCTCCTCTCCCTCTCATGGCTGAAACCTTCCCCAAATTTCTTCAACGTTTTGACTTCATTTTGAGGTTAAAAACAATAGCTTCTCATTGAACCAGTACTTGTCATTAGTTCTGCTCCTTTGATCTCGATATCACTTTTCTTCCGGTAAATTGGTTTCTTCATCCCATCACTACTTCTTCACCCGGTTATTGTTTTTTTATCTAGTAAAATTTAGTTTTATCTCGTTGACCAATTTTATCCATGCTTCCTCTTATGCTTGTCCAGAAGGTTATCTCTTTCATTCGGATTTTTTTACAAGCGGATGAACCTCTTTATTTATCCGGTATGTGTGCTTTCATCCGGTATGTATTTCCCCATCTAGTATAAAATTTCTTCTTGTAAAGCATGAATAAATTATATAATTTAATTATCACCAAAACTTCAATCCAATAATATCTCATATTCTCTTATTTTTATCTATAGTTTTGAATTTTGAAATTATTATATCACATTAACATAAAAATATATTTTTAAAAACGATTTTAAAAAAGATTTTATTTTAAATATTTTGTAAAACATTATTTAACATAACAAAATTATATTATGATTCAATAAAGTTATTGGGTTATCATATGTTCACATCATCTCGTGGTTTATGTGTTATGTTCATTAGTTACGGACACCACATGTATACATTGTTAGCTAATATTATTTTATATTAATTTTAATAGGTTTTTATCTAATAGCGGACTCATGAGCTTATAATGAGTTAGTCAAGGAGCTACCGAGTCGACTATTGTAAACCTTAAGTTTAATTCGTTTAAGGATCGTTATACAACCTCTTGTCAAATCGAACTCCGGATAACTCACGAGTCATGAACCAGTTGATTCATTTGTATCCCTATAATAATATATATTTTCTCTTTTTTTTCATTTGCCTCAAATTTGTTAGTCCGTTTTATACATTTATGGGGGTGTATTCAATGTAAAGATTTAATGACTTTTATTGACTTTTCTTAATTGATATACTTTTGTGGAATTGATATGAATTTGTAGATTTGTATGGAATCTCATGGAGTTATAAAAAGAATTTAGCGGACTCCATTAGACTTTTATATATTTATTTAATGGACTACATTAGACTTTTATAGATTTTTAGATATTTTTATGGATTTGTAGGGAGTTTTTATGGATTTATTTGTTAATATAATTTATGACTTTTATAATGATTTTGTTCGAACTTATAAATATATTACATTTTTCTATATAAAATAAATCTTTTATTAACATACTGCATAAAATAATCCAAAAATTAAAATACTAACATACTGCATCTCAATTAAAAATTATTAATAAAATATTATTTGAAGCGCAAAACTCAATTATATCCTCAAAATTCACTCATTCGTTCAGTTTATAATCGATCCATCCCGAACGTTCCTCAATTGTCATTTTCAAGAAATCCATCTTCAGTAATCTGGTTGTAAGCAAATCAAGCACCTTGTATCTGGTACGATTATCCAAATTGAGGACCTTCTTGATAGCATCCCAACAAGTAGCACCTCCATCTCTTATAGATTCTAATTTTGATGCTATGTTCTTGAGGTTGTGAGAGAACTTATGTAAAACTTCCTGGTCAGTGTTCTTGAATGCACTTGATTTTGTTTCAAACTCAGTCATTTCTCGTCCAAAACCAAAGTTATGACGCATAAGCTTACAGTAGTTGTTATATCGTAGTTTAAACCACTTTAAACGGCTTTGATATTGTGTGAATGTCTTTTCACACCCAAGTTTTTCGTTTAAAGCAGGTAATATCTTCTTTTCTACAGGTTTTTGCTAAACAGTCCATTGCTATCACACCATCCTCGCATGACACTATCAACTATTATCTTTAGTAACTCATTACTCTCTTCGATCGTCCACACATTATATTTTCCTTGCGAATCTACCATTGCTACTATCACTTATATATGCATAATAAAGACAATAGATACATGGTAGTAAGACTAATAAGAAATGAGAAGTAAAGAAAAGTGATTAATCATAAGCATTCATGTCCTTGCGAATCTCATATATACCCTTTTGTCAATCTAGCTGCAGGGGATCGTTGTCTTGGCCGACTCTATGCACATATATTAACCCATAGGGAAACAAGATTTATTTCATGCTAAAGTAGGTGTATTGACTCAATTGTTACTCCAAAGATACATACCGGTTGTTACTCAGGAAAATTCAACATGGAAGAAATGATATAATTCACAATAATTCACATATATCATTTAAAAGTTCAAATCTTGTTGGGAAAAAAAAATCAGATCCAAATTTATAGCCTGAAATAATTTTCTCGAAACACCACTTTGAGGCACCCACAAGGTTTGGCCTTGTGAGTTCCGGTAAATTTCAATTTTCTTATGATCGTTTTTCTTTTCCAAATCCAACATCCACGTCTTGTTATAAAGGAAAATAGATTAAATTTCATTATCAACTAACGATAAAAACATATGAAGTTGGGGGAGCCACTGGGTACGAACAGGAGAAGCAAAGCAAGAAATCCATCTTTTGGCAGTCCATGGTTTTCTGTCCCTGGATATTCTTGAAAAATTCTTGGGCACTCATCCGATTATCGGACTTCACTTTTGTATAAATTGATTGTGCTCAATTCTTTCGTTTTATTATATGAGCTTAAATTTCACCATTTCATGAAGCCATTGAATTCCAATTTAGTGAAAGGTTATGGTAAAATATAAAATAAAAAATCGATTTTACTTTTACACATAGGCTAAAAGGTCAAGGATCTACGCTTGCTCATATGCTCTTCCATAGGATCTCAATGGATATGCTGCTATTTTCTCAGTGAAAAAGTTAAAACTTTAACATAGGATAGAGGACCACTGGGTTCATATAAAAAATTGCTTCAAAAACTCTGTAGCAAAAAGTCGCCCTCGCGTGTTCACCGACAATTTCAGCTCGCTTATCTCCTTACAAACTATCCTAGGCATAAAGCATATCAGCTATACGCACACAGAATCAGGAAATGAAAGGCAACCCATAATTTATGATTTCTTCACCAATATTATGATCCAAAATCGAACATTGGCGTAAAAGAAATAATTGAAAGCAGAGAAAACTATCCATCAAATAGTTTGAAAAACAAAAAAAAGTATGAGCAAAACAAAAAAACATAAAATACATATCAGAACTTTGAATTTTGATAGAAGAAGATCCTCTAATTTGTGGAGCCGTTCTTGAGAAGGGGAACTTTGAATTTTGATAGAAGAAGATCCTCTAATTTGTGGAGCCGTTCTTGAGAATGAGAATGAGAATGAGTTTTGATAAAATAAAAGTCCTACCAAATCTCTAGGATAACAAGATGACATTTTTTTATTATTTATATTTGTACATATAGCTTAATGGTTTGTACATAAAGAATTCCATAAAAATCACATAGAATCTATTAAGATTTTGGATATCTATAGATTTCCAAAGATTTTAAAAAAGTTCAATTTGAATACCTCTTGACTTTTTAAAAATCCACAAAAACCTAATTTGGATACCATTAGACTTTATGAAGTTGACAAAAACTTGAATTGAATATTTCTATACTTTTGAAATCTATAAAAGTCTATGAAAATAATTAAAAGTTCTCAATTGAATACACCCTCATTGTACTGTTTTTCCTTCTTTTGCTGTCATATCTATGTCAACTAAATATTGACAACATGCAATATTTTTCAATTGAATTAAATTATGATAAAATAGGTACTTTTCTATAGTTTCTGAAAAACAAAATAAATATATTTATTACTAAAATATATAATATTATACATATAATATGTAAGTTTTTATATATTTCTTAGTTTATATTCTCTCCTACAAAAAATGAAAACTTATATCATTGACTATTAAGATTGTGATTATCCTACCCTGTAGAAAAGAAAAATTATATTTCCTTCATCTCATTCATATATTTAGACTGATACATTCACATATTGAGAAAGTCTTTAGTAATCTAAATTTTATAAAATAATTTTATTTCTTGTCCTTATTAAATGAACAAATTAAATATTTAATTAAGAAATTAAATAACAGAAAAATATATAAAATGAATAATATGATTGAGACGGACGAAGCTATCTATTTAGAATGCTAATGCCTATATATTTGGAAGGAGAGGCAGTAATGACTTTTCGGTTAAAACTAATTATCATGATTTCTTGAAATGGGAGATAAAAATATTGTACCAAATCTACTTCATCAACTCCGGGAAACAGCGAAGGCAACGTTTGGATGTATGTCAACCAATTCGTTTTAGACAAAACAACTTTTGAACTTGTTGACAGATTTTAACTGAGAGAACAAACAAAATCACGAGGAATGAAGCCTTATTTTCATCATCACCATCATCTTTTTTCCTGCCCACTTCGCGAGGAAAATGCGAGCCTCAGGCCCCACCAAAACAATCCCTTGTAGTATTTGCTTTCGTTTTTTTTTTAGAAGCAAAGTGGTGTTTGTCTGGGTGCTGCTGTTTGTGTTTCACCCTAACTCACAAACCACGCATAAGCGGTGGGGTCGTGGTCAAAAAAGGTAATACAAAAGGTATCATTTTGAGATGTCTCAGATTTGATTCAACACATGGTAAAAACCTCCTTACTTTCTCTCTTCACTCTTCTGTAAGTGGTGAGGACCCATTTCTGATCATTCGGTTGCTCTTCGTACTGCATATTTAGATGTTCTTTTTTTTCCTTGGAAGTTAAAATTTTTATTTTTTTCTTTGGCGGAGAATTTTCTATGGACAGCTTGTACGCAAGCATGCATCTCTCTGCTTGGAATTTATGGGATATTTTTTTTCTGTTTCTTGGGAGAATTTTTGTCCTTGGCGTGGTTTTATATGTGGTTATTGAACATGATGTTTTGGGATTTGCAGTTAGTTCTTTTTCTTTATGATTACCATGAATGTTTCTGCTGTATATGAGGAAAGAGTTTTCCCTTGGAGTTTTGACATTAATTGGGTGTCTCAAAGGGTTGAGGCGAGTACAAAATTGATACTTGAGGATTATCAGATTAATAAGGTATTTAAATTGTTAAATGTGAAAAGTTTTCGAAGTTGGATGCGTGATTTATGAGTAGAGGAAAAAAAATATACCAGTTTATTGTTTTATTTGTGGGCATCCCGCAAATAATTATTGCAATTTGCTAAGTTGATGTTGTGGCATGGAACTTTTTTTCATAATTACTTTTGTTGACGAATGTTGAGGTCACAGCAGCCGTAACTATGATTTGTTCATTAAATGGAAAATTAGTGCAGTTCATATACGATTCACTATACATAAATCTGGTTATTTACACTTTATTGGTAGTTTGTAAGGGAATTAGCTTGAATATAGATATGATGAGTAACTTTCTAGTTGCAGTGTCAAGGATCGTCCACTATAGCTAAACAAAAGATTTCTTGTTTTCAGTTCCTTGCTTCTTCTTTTTTGTTGGTGCCATTTGCCATCTGAATTTGAAGAATACTTTCTTGCATCTCAACAATCATCTTCTGGATGCTCGTTGCTATATATGCAGCAAGGCTTTATGTTCCAGAGACAACTCAAAGGTGGTTTTGTTGTTCTATGTAAGTTGATATGGTAATATTAGGGATGGATCTGATCATTGAAGTTTTGATGCTGGCGAGCTTGTTTTCTTTTGTCTCCCCTGATGCACAAGGTAGTGTTCTTATTACATATCCTAAGCTTTGGACTGTGGATTATGTCAAGTCATGTTGATGTCCAGCATTTGTTGTGGATATTCAATCCTTTGTGGAAATTGGAATATCTGAAACTTTTCATGATTGCTTGCAGAAAGGGGACATAGAAAGGGACATTGTGTCAATGTTTATGAACAGACATTTCTTCTTGGAATTTTTTTTTTGGTGTAGACAATTTTGGAAGTTTAACGAGTCTATGGTTGTTTTTTGGCTCATAACTGCATGCTCTTCGTTGAATGCAAATTGTTTATGCATTAAAAAACAAGCTAACCTTTCATATTGATGGGAGAACTAATCTGATTCTATAATCTGGGTAGATTAATATTTTGGAAAGCAGGGTTTGTTGTTTCTGTTACGCCCAATATTGGGGATCAACTGGACCATGGCCCATTGGGCCACGAGAAGCCCACAATCACATTGGTATATTCAAGAAGGGGTAAACGAGCGGAGGGAGGGAACACGTGAAGAAGCAAGGGACAACCGTTATAAGGAGGAGGTTAGTTAGTTAGAAGGTATCCAGAATATCACACGCACATGCACTAGCTTAGCTAGAGTGAGGGTGAACGGAGCACATTAAATCCGGGAAGGGTTACGTATTGTCTTGTATCGCATCTGTAATTTCTTTTCTGTTAAAGTGCATATCAATTGGTCCGACCTGCCGGATTCGAGAGGGAGAGCGAGATGACGACCACCCGATCAGAAGCAAAGTGGGACGCCTTGGAACGATTGGTGATTTCCTCGCAAGAAAACGTTGCTAAAATGCAGGAGGTTATGACTATGATGAAAACAAACCTGCTCTCTGTGAATTAGAGCCTCGGCGACCTCGCTGATTTGAAGACTTTGGTAGAAAGGATGATACACAACAAGGAGAGAGATCCATCAGAGAGGGAGGGGAATTACTCTCCCGACGAGTTGGAGGAGACACACTGGGGAACACATAGAGTACCCAGGGGTGACGACCATGAGGATCTGCTAATCGCTATGAGGAAATTGGAGATACCGTCGTTCAATGTTATTGATCCGCTGGCGTGGCTAGGAAAAGCTGAGCAGTACTTTGAAATACATGGAACCCCCGCCTACCATTGCCTGAGAATCGCCCATATCTGTATGGAGGGCACGGCGGTGCACTGGTTCCAGTGGGCTCGCTCCAGAAACCCAAATTGGAACTCGGAACGTTTTGCAGAAGAACTCATCAACATATATAGTGGGAGAAAGGCAACGAATCCGTTCGAATCATTGGCTTCGTTAAAACAGGAGGATCGTTCTGTAGAAGAATACATTGAGACCTTCGAGGTGTTATTGGCACAGGTGGGAGATTTACCTGAGTTACAGTGTCTCGGGTATTTCCTCAGTGGTCTCAGAGAGGAGCTGCGATTGAGGCTAAGGACCCATGGCCCTCGGACCATCAACCGCGCCATGGATCTAGCGCGTAGCATAGAAGAGGAATTGACATGGTCCCCAATAAGACACACGTCGCGGGAAGGAAACGCTAGTCACCATTGGAAGGGAAGACAAAGGCTAGCGGACTCGGTTTTGGGCCGGAGCCCCACTGTGGAGAAATATCGAATGGGTCGAGCCCAAACTTACGATAGAATGGGCTATAAGAGCGACCCAACATCGTTGGACCGGAACGAGGAGGCCGCTAACTTGATTCCTAGATCAACTCCCCGGCAAGCTACGCCAAATTCAACTAACGGTGCCAACAGATTGAGCAATGGTCGATTCCGGGAAGGGAAAATCTATTCCCACCAGGAGTATTTGAACAGGAGGGAGAAGGGGCTGTGTTACCAATGTGGAGAGCCCTACCACCCGCTCCATAAGTGTGCCAACAAATCCCTACGGGTGGCCTTCCTGGTGGAGGATGACGAAGAGGAGCCAGAAGAGATTCTGGAGAAAGACGTGTGCGATCAGATTGGTGGTTCTAATCACAGTTCCCACGAGTGCAACACGTTGGAACTTCCGCTGTTCTCAATAGGGGGTATTACACAACCTCAGACGATGAAGCTGCGAGGAAAGGTCAGGGGACAAGAAATTGTGGTAATGATGGACAGTGGAGCTAGCCATAATTTCGTCTCTCGAGAATTGGTGGAAATCTGGAGCTTAAGGTAGACGAAAAGGTGAAGTTCGGGGTGTGCTTGGGCGATGGGGGTAGAGTTGCTTGCCAGGGGATTTGCAGGCGCCTTACAGTGGACTTGCGAGAATGCGTGACACAGATCGATGCTTATGTGTTCGAGCTCGGTGGCGTGGACTTGATTTTGTGTGTCGATTGGTTACGCACACTAGGGGAAGTAGTGATCAACTGGGAAGCTATGCGTATGAGTTTTGTCATTAGCAGAGAACGTCATCACTTTAACAGGGGATCCTAGCTTAAGCAGGTCAGTTATCTCTACCAAATCTTTACTCAAAGTGGCTGATGTCGAATTCTGTAGAGTCTTATGGAGTGCTGAGGTAGAAAATACCAGTGGTGAAATTGGGAGTCTGTCACGAGAGCTAAAGGAAGTGTTACAACTGCATGAAGGATTGTTCGCAGAACCGAGAGGGCTACCTCCCCCACGACGACAAGACCACGCCATCACATTGAAGGAAGGCTCTTGTCCAGTCCAAGTGCGACCCTACCGGTATGCACATCACCAGAAGGACGAGATTGAGAAAATGGTGACTGAGATGTTGCAATCGGGCGTGATACAACCAAGTTGTAGTCCTTTTTCTAGTCCTGTGATTCTAGTTAAGAAAAAGGATGGAAGTTGGCGGTTTTGCGTCAATTATCGGGCCTTGAATGACATAACAATTGCCGACAAATTTCCGCTACCCGTAATCGATGAGCTTCTGGATGAACTGCATGGCACGGTGGTGTTTTCAAAACTGGATATGAGGTCGGGGTATCATCAAATAAGGGTATGTTCATAAAACGGTCTTCCGAACGCATGAAGGGCATTATGAATTCTTGGTAATGCCCTTCGGCTTGAAGAACGCCCCTGCAACTTTTCAAGCCACAATGAATGAAATCCTCAAACCTTTCCTGCGAAAGTTCGTTTTGGTTTTCCTAGATGATATCTTGATATTCAGTAGGACTGGGGAAGAACATTTGGTGCATCTGCAGGTGGTTTTGAGCACGCTGGGAGAGAACAAACTACTGCTGAATAGAAGGAAATGCGAATTTGGGTTACAGCAAATAGAATATCTGGGCCACATAGTCTCTAGTGACGGGGTGGTAGTGGACTCAAGGAAGATAACAACTGTCCAGAACTGGCCAAAACCGATTAACTTAAAGGGGCTCCGTGGGTTTCTGGGTCTTACTGGCTACTACAGGAAGTTTGTGAAGGATTACGTGAAGATAGCAAGACCATTAACTGATCTGTTGAAAAAGGATAGTTTTGGGTGGAGTGAAGATGCACAAACAGCCTTTGAAAAGTTGAAGGGTGCTTTGGTTTCGACGCCTATCTTGAGAATGCCAGACTTCAACCAAGAATTCACTATTGATTGTGATGCTTCTGGAACAGGAATAGGGCAGTACTTTCCCAAGAAGGCAGACCAGTAGCATTCTTTAGCAAAGCACTGGCCACTCGAGCTTTATCCAAATCCACCTATGAAAAAGAGTTGATGGCATTGGTGCTGGCTATCCAACATTGGCGCCATTATCTGTTGGGGAAAAGGTTTGTGGTCATGACGGACCATCGCTCTTTGACCAGCCTACTTAAACAGCGAATAGCCACTCCCGACCAACAACACTGGATGAGAAAACTGATGGGGTATGAATTCGAGATAAGGTAGAAAGCTGGGTTACAGAATGGAGCGGCCGACGCCCTGTCCAGAAGAGAGGAGGGACTGGAGTTGAGGGGGATTTCATTACCAGAATGGGTGCAGCACAGAGAACTCAAAGAAGCAGTAGACCGGGATGAACAATTGGGAAAATTTGTTCAAAAACTTGTTGCAAGGAACACACGAGGAGGGTCCTTACACTTTAATCAACGGTGTCTTATTACGCAAAGGAAGGATTGTGGTGCCCAAGCAATCGGGTTGGCCTGTGAAGCTAATGCAAGAAGCTCATTCAACTCTAGTGGGGGGCCACTCGGGAGCTCTCAGGACATATAAACGGGTTGCTACTACTTTCTTTTGGACATGAATGAAGGCTGATATAGCAAGGTTTGTGGCAGAATGCGTCACCTGTCAACAACACAAGTATGAGACTACCAAACCCGCCGGGCTGTTACAACCATTGCCTGTGCCCACAGCTATCTGGGAAGATATTGCCTTGGATTTTATCGTGGGGTTACCCAAATCAAGGGGTTTCGAAGTAATAATGGTAGTAATTGACAGGTTATCCAGGTATGGTCATTTCCTGCTTCTCAAACACCCTTTCACCGCCAGGGGAGTAGCAGACATATTCAGTAGGGATATTACCAGATTGCACGGTACACCGAAATCTATTATCAGCGACAGGGACCCTCTCTTCATGAGCCAATTCTTGACGGAGTACTTTAAATTACAGGGTACCGTGTTAAGGATGAGCTCTTCCTACCACCCCGAAACTGATGGGCAAACGGAAGTGTTAAACCGCTGTGTAGGAACATATTTACGATGCTTTTCATCGGAACAACCACGCACTTGGGCGTTATGGATCCATTGTGCAGAATATTGGTATAATACCGCATTTCATACGGCTGCCGGAATGACACCTTTTGAGATTGTTTATGGAAGGAAAGCACCGCAGATAATTAACTTCTGGCCGCAAGAGATTGCAGTAGCAGCAGTGGCCCAAGATTTGACTGATCGCGACGAGCTGCTTCGACAGGTCAAATATAACTTGCAAAGGGCCCAACAACGAATGGTGAAACAAGCAAACATGCACCGAAAGGACGTCTTATTATGCTGTAGGGGAGCAGGTTTACTTGAAATTGCGTCCCCACAGGCAGCAGTCTGTTTGCAAAAGGATATATCAGAAACTGGCCCCCAGGTATTATGGGCCTTTCGAAGTTCTACAACAGCTAGGGAAGGTGGCTTACAAGATTAAACTCCCTCCAGGTTCCAAGGTACATCCTGTGTTTCACGTATCCTGATCAAACGAGCTGTGGGAAATACTGGTGTTGTTTCGAATTTACCAAAAGGTCTCGAGTCCGATCTCCATACTGAATTTATTCCTGAAAGGGTTGTGGCTCGACGTTCTAAACAGGTGAAGGGAGAAAGAGTTCAACAAATACTCATACACTGGAAGAACAGATCACAGGAAGAAGATACTTGGGAAGATGTCACAGCCTTCACCTCACAGTTCCCCGAATTCAGTCTTGGGGACAAGACTGCTGCTGGAGACGGGGGTATTGTTATGCCCAATATTGAGGATCAACTGGACCGTGGCCCAATAAGCCCACAATCACATTGGTATATTCAAGAAGGGGTAAACGAGCGGAGGGAGGGAACACGTGAAGAAGCAGGGGACAACCGTTATAAGGAGGAGGTTAGTTAGTTAGAAGGTATCCAGAATATCACACACAGATGCACTAGCTTAGCTAGAGTGAGGGTGAACGGAGCACATTAACTCCGGGAAGGGTTACGTATTGTCTTGTATCGCATCTGTAATTTATCGCATCTGTAATTTCTTTTCTGTTAAAGTCAATATCAGTTTCTCTTGAATAGAGAAAAATCATGATTAGCATTACAAGAGTAGTAATAAGTTTCCATACATTTAATGATCGGAACTGCCGTGAAGAATTGTGTTATAGATATGGGTCTTTGTCATGTGAGAGTTACGATGTGATAATTATTTTCCCTTTCCACTAGTCTTAGCAGAGTACCTTATGAATCAGCATTTTTACCTCATTCAAATGCTTATTGAACCAGAACAGTTGGAAAATCAAAATGTTCCATTGACTCACATGCCGTGCTTTTGAACGGAGGCCACCACTTTGGTCATTCTTTGCGCCAATCTTGCTATATATTTTGCGAGGATATTACTTTTTTAGAGAGTTGTTACTATGTTTCTTCTTTTGTATATCTGCAGCCTCTTTTATGTTTCGAATGGAATTTGTTCATAATTCTGACTAAATCTAAGACTCATTCATCCTGTTGAAACCTTTGGTAGTCATATTTGATGCCGAACAGAATTTGAATGAAATGGCTGCCAACTAATACCATCTATGGCCATGGAATATCGATTTTCAGCAAGTGCTTTAGAGCTCTATTTTGTGTGGTGGTTGATTGGATTCTGGGGCAACTCTTGGTTTTAACCGGATTGTGGGTCTTAGACAGATGAGTTCAATCATTTTAGTTCAAAACCACTTAGCAGTAATTACTGTAATTGTTAAATGGTTTAGATTTGTACTTTCCCAGATCACTTTTCTCAGATGGATATTATTACAATGATAGACATAATGATAGCAAGATGATGGGATGATAATCAGCAAAAGAAAATGTTTTCAATGTGAGCCTTGTAAACTTTCATGAGGAATATTTGGCATGATGTACCAAGTTTCATCGCACACTTCTTGTTAGCGTGATGTGTTCAATATAACCATCTGGTTAGCTGGTGTGTCACAGTTGAGAGAATAACTCAGATTCTTCTGTTCTTACACAGGAGATGCTCTGATTGCTTTGAAAAATTCGCTTAATGCTTCCAGTAGTCAGCTCAAGGATTGGAATCCGAATCTAGTAAATCCTTGCACTTGGTCCAAAGTTATATGTGACGATAACATTGTAACCACAGTGTAAGAAATGTTGTAACATCTATTTACTTTCTTGAAAACTTTTTTATTTGATTACTGCCTCACTGATGTTCGAATCATATTTAGTTAATGATTATATCTTAGAAGCACATCTGCTTTAGATTTCTTATTAAGTTAAATGTATCACATGCTTTCGTTTCTATTAGGACGTTATCAAACATGGGATTTACTGGAACCTTATCACCAAAAATAGAGATTCTGAAGATGCTCACTACACTGTAAGTATTGCTACTTGCAGCTGCACAATTAGTTTTATTTCGATACTTATTTGGAAGCCAAAATTTACTTGATGAAATTCTTCTGAAATTCAATTTACCTATGAATTTATGTGTTCTATTACTCTTGTTTTTTTCAATATATAGTTCTATATTTAATTGCATCCTTCGTTCATGTTGAAGGTTTTGAACAGCAAAACTTTATCCTCTTCAATCATCTATTTCCTTTTTGGTTAAGGTGAAATATGATTGCAAATATTACTCCGGGAATCCAATTGCAGATGTTTAATTTGATTTATGTATGAATTGAACACGTCTTTCTCGATGAGTAGATATATTGTTAAATGACCCTCAAAGGATTTCACGGTCTGTTGTATTTGGTGGGCAATTTCTGTTGACTCAACATCTCAAGATGTGTTTATAACACACATAGATTTGATACATAATTCTTCAGGACACCTGTGATACACATCTGCAGTTGTTAAAGAAAATAATGAAGGAGCTGGAGCAATGACGAGTTGCTCATTAGTTCACTCGATTTTTAATTTTTATTTCCGAGAGAGATGTTCATCCCTTGTGCTTCAAAAAATGTTTTGAAACTCATGTTTTTTCGCTCTATGCTTCAGTCAACTGCAAGGAAATGGCATAACTGGAAAAATACCCGAGGAGTATGGAAACTTGTCGAGCTTGACCATGTTGGATCTGGAAAATAATCGTTTAACAGGAGAAATACCATCTTCCTTGGGCAATCTGAAAAAGCTTACATTTTTGTAAGCATGTCCACCTCTTTTAGTAATTCCATTTTATTATATATGTTGCTGTATTGAGATGTGTTACGTACCTAAACAGGGTTCTGAGTCAAAACAATCTCTCTGGAAGAATTCCCGACTCACTTTCAGATCTCCAAAACTTGGTTACCGTGTAAGTGTGCATCTTGTGTGATGCAGTCTATTATCAATAAAATAATCTTGAGGTTTCATGCTAGGCGCTCCGCAACTGGAGTTTGGTGCAAAAACATGTGTTTGATATTCAAGTTAGTTGCATTGATGAACCTTCTTTTGCAGCCAGCTCTCTTCAAATAATCTTAGTGGGAAAATTCCTGAAAGTTTATTTCAGATTTCCCAGTATAAGTACGGATTCTCCTCCTATACAACTCACTCATATACACATGCAAACACACACCTTATTACCACTTCCATCAGCTGACTCTAACTTTTTTTCCTTTCAGTTTTACAGGGAACAACTTGGAGTGTGGCATTAATTATGCCCATAGCTGTGTTCGTGGAAGTGAAGGTACATGAATTGTATATCCCCCTCAAGTTAGTGATATGGGTTTAGGTGGTTAATTTTGTGCGATATACGAATTTACACAGGCTTTTCATGGACCGTGAAATATCTCCTTACGATATTCAACATTTAAAGTGTTTAGCAGAAAATAATATATCTTGATTTCTGTCTGGCAGGTGGTTCAAGTAAATCAAAGACAGTTATGATAGTGGGGATTTTGGTTCCAATTTTAGTGATTCTTATTCTTGGAGGTTTTCTCCTATTATTTCTGTGGAAGAGTAGGCATAGAGGCTACAGGCGAGAAGTTTTCGTCGATGTTGCAGGTTTGTCTCTATGGTTAAAAATGAGCTTTGCAAAACAGTCTTGTATCTTTTTTCTTAACTAGTTTTCCTTGTACATATTACTGTTGTATGTTTATAATTCATGAGCATCTGTATGCGCCAGCTATAGATGCACTTGATTAGAATGCAGAAACTTGAAGATTGAGATTAATTTTGTTGCTTAGTTCTTGATATGTAAGGTGTATGCATCAGGTGAAGTTGACCGTAGAATTGAATTTGGTCAATTGAAGAGATTTTCTTGGAGAGAGTTGCAGCTCGCTACTGATAATTTCAGTGAGAAAAATGTCCTTGGACAGGGAGGTTTTGGAAAGGTTTATAAAGGAGTGCTTGGTGATAACACCAAAGTTGCAGTTAAACGTTTGACGGATTTTGAGAGTCCTGGAGGGGATACAGCATTCCAGCGTGAAGTTGAGATGATAAGTGTAGCTGTTCACAGAAATCTTTTGCGACTGATCGGCTTTTGCACCACACCAACTGAACGCCTTTTGGTTTACCCGTTTATGCAAAACCTGAGTGTTGCCTCTCGTCTACGAGGTATTATCTTATTTATTTGATAACTTGCTAAGAGTGATATTCGTTGGTATAGATTGTACATCATCCAATTTCCATCATCAGCTGTAGTTATCTGTGTGTAATCTGGAGACTCGACATTGAGAGTGGTGATATATCCGCATCTTTGTATGTGTGTCCATACCTTTAGACATGATTTCGTTTGTCTCTTTTCTTTTAAAAAATGTTGACATGCTGATAGTTGATCATAGAGTTGTTGCAGAGAAAATGATCTGTATAGATAGTCATGCAGTAAAATAAGTGGAAAAAGGGTTGGGGGACAAAGGCAGCAAAATCTGCTGTGTTTTATGAAGGGGTTGTGTATGGATGAGACGCAGCTTATAGCAAATGATCAGCCACCCGTAATTCAAATCAAACCTTGTGAAAATCAAATATTTTTTGACACTCCCCCTCTTATCTATGATATAACTTTTTGGTAGAACTTTGATGATGTAGGAAAAAGGGGAGAATACAAAGGGGTAGAGAACAGAGGAACAAGGTAGAAGGGGTGAGAGCTGAAAAGGAAAGAGGGAAGCAAGAATTTTTTGATAAACATGTGATCAGAATCTGTTTTATAAATGCGGTAAAAAGCTAAAATTCTATTCCATATATGTGATAAAAAGTTGACATAAAAGACTTGGAACACCAGTTAGAAAAGTAGATAACTGAATATTAATATAATAGATGAAGCAACTTATCTTGCGTGTTATACTTATTTGTGGAATAGCAATATTTATAATGTTGTAGATTATTTGGGATCTCTAAACAGAGGTTAAACCTGGGGAGCCTATCTTGGATTGGTCCACTAGAAAACGGGTGGCACTAGGAACTGCACGTGGGTTAGAGTATCTCCATGAACACTGCAATCCTAAAATCATTCACCGGGATGTTAAAGCGGCCAATGTGTTGCTGGATGAAGATTTTGATGCTGTTGTTGGTGATTTTGGCTTGGCAAAATTGGTTGATGTGAGGAAAACTGATGTTACAACTCAGGTTCGGGGCACAATGGGCCACATAGCTCCTGAATACTTGTCCACTGGGAAATCATCAGAAAAGACTGATGTTTTCGGCTATGGGATCATGCTTTTAGAGCTTGTAACTGGGCAACGAGCTATAGACTTCTCGCGCTTGGAAGAAGAAGATGATGTTTTACTGCTTGATCATGTAAGGCACCAACATATAAGTTTTATACTGTATATTGTGCAAGGTCATGTTTTAAAGTTCCAGTTATGATCATTAAAGCCTTTCTAACTCCAAATATTTACAAGTTAATATACTTGTCATTCTAAACATTTCAGAATATTTTCTCTCGATATATTTTATTACCAATCCCCTTTTAATTGGCCTCGAAGGTGAAGAAACTTCAGCGAGAAAGGAGATTGGATGGCATCGTTGACTGCAACTTGGACCAAAACTATGACATTCATGAAGTGGAGATGATGATTCAGGTGGCATTGCTATGTACTCAATCCTCCCCAGAAGACCGGCCAGCAATGTCTGAGGTTGTTCGAATGCTCGAAGGAGAAGGTCTTGCGGAGAGGTGGGAAGAATGGCAGCACGTTGAAGTCACGAGGAGGCAAGAATACGAGAGGTTACACAGAAGATTTGATTGGGGAGAAGATTCCATTTACAACCAAGACGCCATTGAATTGTCCGGTGGGCGATAAGGTGATGCGAACCGATAAGGTGATGCAAACCGGTGTCCGAATTTCTTGTGGTAAGCACGTGTATAGTCATTATGCATCTTCATGTTGGTGGTTCCCTTGTTTTTTGCAATTAGGATTGCATGGGTTTTGTCAAGTATCCACACTGGCTATCCCCTCTAATATAAATGTTATTTACCTTCATGTTTTATGATTCTCTGTTCTTTTCTTTTCTAAGTTACTTGAATATATCACTATTTTATCCCCAAGATTTTTGGCATTTGAAAATTGCTAAATGAATTTTCTCTCGGAATTGAGAGAGAGTTAGTTAATTCTGTTTTGTTTCGAGTATATAAAATATTGATGATGGAATTAGTCAACCGATCATTTGAGAGATTCACTAGTTTTGCCTTGTAATTTTAAATTAACAATAGTAGTTAAAAGTTCTGATATTGCACACCCATCTTAGACATTTGATTTGATAATTTGCTTTCTTTATTGGATTGGATAAATCGATAATTGATTTATTATAGTTTGATTTTTCCTAGAGAAAACATTGTTATCTTAATTTAGTTCAATTATTATAATGAATCTTTGTTCAAAGACAATCTAATCTATAATTTATGATTGATTTGGTTATAGTTTTTAGTTAGTTGGCTAATAATTGATATTCCATACTTAGATATTCAGAATAATATTACCACACTTGATCGAAGCACTAGAAAATTGCGACCCGTTTATCTCTAAAACAGTATAACATTATCATGCCAAAAAAAAGTTTACAATATATAAACTTTCATTATATCTTGTGACATTAACGAAAGTAGATGTTTGTAAGATCAATGAAGAACTACGATATTTGGTATAATATAAAAGTTGTTATAAATTTAAAGAACATTAATAAACTAAATAAAATTAATTACCTCGATAATAACCTTGATTGCTCCTTAATTGCTTCAAATGAAGTCTTGATTATATGTTAATAGGAAATTATTATTTCTCTATAATTTCCTTGATTTAGAGAGAAGATAATTGGGAGAGAATTTGTATAAATTTATGTGTATTTACAATGAAGATTACAAACCTATTTATAGGCAAATGAAATGATTAAAATAATATAAAGTCCTAATCACTTCATTGAATTTTGACAATTTTGTAGACACCCAAATTTGACAATTTGTAGACATCCAAATTTGACAAACTAATTTGATTTCATAATACTCCCCCTTTTGGATGTCCTTATTACGTGTTTTGATACTGCCTCGTTAAAAACCTTACTAGGAAAAACCCAGTGGGATAAAAACCATAGTAAGGAAAAA
>KV014429.1:6069-18262 GCA_001598015.1 Dorcoceras hygrometricum | reverse complement strand
TTTAATAATATATTATTGAGTAATAATAATATGTAATAGTATATATATAGTATCCGATATATTAGAATGTATATATTAATAATATATATTAATAAATAATATATATATATAATATTAGAGGCAGGGATGGGGATCCCCGTCCCCGAACCGATCCCCGCGTGGATGGGGATGGGGATCCCCGAATCATTCGGGGGCGGGGATGGTATTGGCAAAACCGGCCCCGCCCCGCCCCGTTGCCATCTCTAGATTAGAGCTTGTATTGTATTTGTAAGCTCTATAAATAATCATTGAAGGGCAAAGAATCATTGTCATGTTAATGAATCTTGACTAATAAAATGTTTCTAACCATGCTTGTATTGCTAGTTTATCCATTATTTTTCATTGTCATGTTAATGAATCTTGACTAATAAAATGTATTTTGTTATCAAGCACCACCATGTCGAATTTGGCAAAGCTCGAATTTGTTGCTCTTGATATTACTGGAAAGAATTATATGCCATGGACCCTCGATGTCGAGATGCATCTTGAATCGTTGGGTTTAAGTGAAACCATAAAAAATAATGCATCGTCGTCACAAGAAAAGGCAAAAGCCATGATATTCTTACGACGACATCTTGATGAGGGATTGAAATGTGAATACCTCACGGAAAAGAATCCCATGGCTTTATGGCAATGTTTAAAAGAACGATTCGAACATATAAGGGTAGTTATACTTCCGACCGCCCGTGATGAATGGAATTCATTAAATTCCAAGACTTTAAGAAGGTCAACGATTATAATTCGGCAATGTACCGAATAGTCTCGCAACTGAAATTTTGTGGACATGAAGTCATAGAATCAGAAATGCTTGAAAAAACATTTTTTACTTTCCACGCATCAAACATAACTCTACAACAACAATATAGAGTGCGTGGTTTTGCGAGATATTCCGAACTTATCGCATGTCTTGTTGTGGCGAAAAAAAACAACGAGCTATTAATGAGAAATCATCAATCCCGACCTACTGGATCAACGGCATTTCCTGAAGTAAATGTCATAATGAAAAATGAACGAAACCAAAATCAAAGTCGTGGACAAGATTTTGGTCGTGGAAGAGGTCGGGATCGGGGTCGTGGACGTGGGCGTGGATATAAAAATAATTATGGTCGTGGACGCGGCCGTGGATTTGAAAAGAATAGAGGTAGTTACTTCAATAACCCCTCTAAAAAGGAAACCACGAACCATCCACAGAAAAGGCAGCATGAGAACACGAGTATGAATGACCATCACTCAAAAAGATTTGAAAGCTCTTGTTTTAGATGCGGCACTCAAGGTCATTGGTCTCGTATTTGTCGAGCACCGGAGCATCTTTGTAAGCTCTATAAAGAATCATTAAAGGGCAAAGAAAAAGAGACCAATTTCACTGAACACGAAAAGGAGACAAATTTCAGTGAACATAATAACCGCAATGATCACTTGAGTGATTCAACTCATTTCGATGCTGCAGATTTTCTCATTGATTTCTCAAAAAATGATCAGTTCAACGGTGGAATGTAAATGTAACAATTTCGGATATTTTTATGATGATATGTATTGAATGTTGTAACAATTTTCAAATTTTTATAATGAAATGTATTGTATGTTTTATATTTTCTAATTGCATCTGTTAAATTATGTTTTATTGTCTAATCTGAACATGTTAGGAACAAAGCTATACAAGCAAATAATCCCATGGAAGTTTGCATACCTGATAGTGGTACAACTCATACTATTCTCCGAGATAAAAGATATTTATTGGAAATAAAACCAACAAAGACAATGGTAAATACGATATCAGGTCCTGTAGACTTGATTGAAGGATGTGGTAAAGCTCAGTTTTTGTTACCTAATGGTACAAAATTTATGATAACTGATGCTCTATTTTCACCACAATCGAAAAGGAATTTGTTGAGTTTTAATGATATATATTCTCATGGGTATGATACTCAGTCAATGACTGAAGGAAATAAAAAATATATGTGTCTTATCACATATTTATGGTATTGATAGATGCCTCCAGCAGATGGTCACATGTATGTTTATTATCAACTCGAAATGTGGCATTTGCAAGATTACTTGCCCAAATAATAAAATTACGAGCTCAATTTCTTGATTATGCAATCAAGAATATTAGACTCGATAATGCTGGTGAATTTACTTCGAAAACTTTCAATGATTATTGCATGTCGGTGGGAATTACTGTTGAGCATCCTGTTGCTCATGTACATACACAAAATGGTTTAGCTGAATCATTGATTAAACGTCTACAATTGATTGCTAGACCAATGATTATGAAAACGAAGCTCCCTATCTCTATATGGGGACATGCAATTTTACATGCTGCTGCATTAATTCGCATCAGACCAAGTGCGTATCATAAATACTCACCATTGCAGCTTGCATTTGGTAAAGAACCAGATATTTCTCATCTCAGAATTTTTGGATGCGCGGTATATGTACCTATTGCACCGCCTCAACGAACAAAAATGGGACCTCAAAGAAAGATGGGAATTTATGTTGGCTATGATAGTCCCTCAATCATTCGATATCTTGAACCTCAGACAGGCGACGTGTTCACCGCACGTTTTGCTGATTGTCATTTTGATGAGAATACCTTCCCAATGTTAGGGGGAGAAAAGAAACATATCGAAAAATAGATTACATGGTATGTACCATCATTGTTATATTTGGATCCTAGAAATAAACAATGTGATGAAGAAATACAGCAAATTGTGCATTTGCAACGAATAGCAAATCAAATGCCAGATGCATTTGTAGACACAAAAGGAGTAAATAAATCGCATATACATGCTATAAATGCTCCTGCTCGAATTGAAATTCCGATGAAACAAATTGAGAAAAAAGATGTTCATGATGTCATAACATGCCTGAAGCGTGGAAGGCCAATCGATTCCAAGGATAAAAATCCTCGAAAAAGAAAATGCATATAGAAACACGATGATCATAAAATCGTGAATGATGTTCCAACAGAAACACATGATGATGAAAATATTCTGTTGAAACCACAAAATGATGAGAATCATGAAATCTCTATCAATTATATTAATACTGGAGAAATATGGAACCGAAATGATGTGAAGACATTGATGATATATTTTTTTACAATGTGGCATTTGACATCATAAACGAGAATGAAGATCATGAACCAAAATCTGTTGGTGAATGTAAAAATCGGCTGGACTGGATAAAATGAAAAGACGCCATCCAGGTGGAGTTAGATTCGTTAAATAAACGTAATGTTTTTGGACATATAGTCCTTACACCTGAAGGTGTAAAACCTGTTGGATACAAATGAGTTTTCGTTGGAAAACGAAATGAGAAAAATGAAATATTGAGATATAAAGCTCGGCTTGTTGCACAAGGTTTTTCTCAAAGCCTGGAATTGATTACGAAGAAACGTATTCTCCAGTTATGGATGCAATTACGTTTCGGTATTTAATTAATTTGACGGTATCTGAAAATTTTGAAATGCGTCTTATGGATGTTGTTACGACTTACTTATATGGATCGATTGATAGTGATATATATATGAAAATTCCTGAAGGATTTAATTTCCTGAAGTAAATGTCATAATGAAAAATGAACGAAACCAAAATCAAAGTCGTGGACAAGATTTTGGTCGTGGAAGAGGTCGGGATCGGGGTCGTGGACGTGGGCGTGGATATAAAAATAATTATGGTCGTGGACGCGGCCGTGGATTTGAAAAGAATAGAGGTAGTTACTTCAATAACCCCTCTAAAAAGGAAGCCACGAACCACCCACAGAAAATGCAGCATGAGAACACGAGTATGAATGAACATCACTCGAAAAGATTTGAAAGTTCTTGTTTTAGATGCGGCACACAAGGGCATTGGTCTCGTATTTGTCGAGCCCCGGAGCATCTTTGTAAGCTCTATAAAGAATCATTGAAGGGCAAAGAAAAAGAGACCAATGTAACTGAACACAATGACCGCAATGATTGCTTGAGTGATTCGACTCATTTCGATACTGCAGATTTTCTCATTGATTTATCTGAAAATGATCAGTTCAATGGTGGGATATAAATGTAACAGTTTTTCATATATTTTTAGATGTAACAGTTTTCATGATGATATGTATTATATGTTTTATGTTTTCTAATTGCATATGTTAAATTATGTTTTATTGTTTAATCTAAATTGCAAGGAACAAAGCTATACAAGGAAATAATCCCATGGAAGTTTGCATACCTGAAGTGGTACAACACATACTATTCTCCGAGACAAAAGATATTTCTTGGAACTAAAACCAACAAAAACAATGGTAAATACGATATCAGGTCCTGTAGACTTGATTGAAGGATGTGTTAAAGCTCAGTTTTTGTTACCTAATGATACACAATTTATGATAACTGATGCTTTGTTTTCACCACAATCGAAAAGGAATTTGTTGAGTTTTAATGATATATATTCCCATGGGTATGATACTCAGTCAATGACTGAAGGAAACAAAATATATGTGTCTTACCATATATAAATCAGGAAAGAAATATGTAGTTGGAAAACTACCAATGCTCCCTACTGTATTGCATTATACGCATATAAGACCAATCGAATCTAATATGATAGTTCAAAATTCGCCAATATTAACTACTTGACATGATCGAATGGGACATCCTGGTTCAATAATGATGCGAAGAATTATAGAAAGTACACATGGACATCCGCTGAAAGACCAGAAGTTCTTTCAAGATAATAAGTTTCAATGTAAAGCATGTTCTCTTGGAAAACTTATTATAAGGCCATCACCAGCCAAGATAAAAACTGAATCACCCATGTTTCTTGAACGTATTCAGGGTGATATATGTGGACCAATTCATCCACCACCAAGTGGACCATTTCGATACTTTATGGTATTGATAGATGCCTCCAGCAGATGGTCACATGTATGTTTATTATCAACTCGAAATGTGGCATTTGCAAGATTACTTGCCCAAATAATAAAATTACGAGCTCAATTTCCTGATTATACAATCAAGAATATTATTGATTGCTAGACCAATGATTATGAAAACGAAGCTCCCTATCTCTATATGGGGACATGCAATTTTACATGCTGCTGCATTAATTCGCATCAGACCAAGTGCGTATCATAAATACTCACCATTGCAGCTTGCATTTGGTAAAGAACCAGATATTTCTCATCTCAGAATTTTTTGGATGCGCGGTATATGTACCTATTGCACCGCCTCAACGAACAAAAATGGGACCTCAAAGAAAGATGGGAATTTATGTTGGCTATGATAGTCCCTCAATCATTCGATATCTTGAACCTCAGACAGGCGACGTGTTCACCGCACGTTTTGCTGATTGTCATTTTGATGAGAATACCTTCCCAATGTTAGGGGGAGAAAAGAAGCATACCGAAAAAGAGATTACGTGTATGTACCATCATTGTTATATTTGGATCCTAGAAATAAACAATGTGATGAAGAAGTACAACAAATTGTGCATTTGCAACGAATAGCAAATCAAATGCCAGATGCATTTGTAGACACAAAAGGAGTAAATAAATCGCATATACATGCTATAAATGCTCCTGATCGAATTGAAATTCCGATGAAACAAATTGAGAACAAAGATGTTCATGATGTCATAACATGCCTGAAGCGTGGAAGGCCAATCGATTCCAAGGATAAAAATCCTCGAAAAAGAAAATGCATATAGAAACACGATGATCATAAAATCGTGAATGATGTTCCAACAGAAACACATGATGATGAAAATATTCTGTTGAAACCACAAAATGATGAGAATCATGAAATCTCTATCAATTATATTAATACTGGAGAAATATGGAACCGAAATGATGTGAAAGACATCGATGATATATTTTCTTACAATGTGGCATTTGACATCATAAACGAGAATGAAGATCATGAACCAAAATCTGTTGGTGAATGTAAAAATCGGCTGGACTGGATAAAATGAAAAGACGCCATCCAGGTGGAGTTAGATTCGTTAAATAAACGTAATGTTTTTGAACCTATAGTCCTTACACCTGAAGGTGTAAAACCTGTTGGATACAAATGAGTTTTCGTTGGAAAACGAAATGAGAAAAACGAAATATTGAGATATAAAGCTCGGCTTGTTGCACAAGGTTTTTCTCAAAGCCTGGAATTGATTACGATGAAACGTATTCTCCAGTTATGGATGCAATTACGTTTTGGTATTTAATTAATTTGACGGTATCTGAAAATTTTGAAATGCGTCTTATGGATGTTGTTACGACTTACTTATATGGATCGATTGATAGTGATATATATATGAAAATTCCTGAAGGATTTAAGATGCCTGAAGCACAAAGTTCAAAACCAAAGAATGTTATTCTGTAAAATTACAAAGATCATTATATGGGTTGAAACAATCCGGTCGAATGTGGTACAATCGATTGAGTGAGCACTTGATGAAAATGGATATGTAAACAATCCAATATGCCCTTGTGTTTTCATTAAGAAAACAACATCTGGATGCATAATTATTACTGTATATGTTGATGATTTAAACATCATTGGTACAAATAAGGAGATTCAAGATGTTGTGATGTATTTAAAGGAATTGAAATGAAGGACCTTAGAAAAACCAAGTATTATCTTGGTTTACAAATTGAGCACAAAGAAGGTGGAATATTTGTTCACCAGTCAAATTATACAGAAAAAGGTCCTTAAACGTTTTAATATGGATAAAGCAAATCCTTTAAGTACTCCAATGGTTGTTAGATAATTGAACATTGAAAAGGATCCATTCCGTACATGAGAAGAAAATGATGTTATTCTTGGTCCAGAAGTACCATATCTAAGTGCTATTGATGCTCTTATGTATCTTACAAATTGTACTAGACCTGATATATCTTTTGCAGTTAATTTATTGGCAAGATTCAGCTCATGCCCGACAAAGAGGCACTGGAACGGAATTAAGCATATATTCCGTTATCTACGGAACTACAGATTTGGGACTTTTATATTCAAAAGATACCAATAAAAGTATTGTTGGTTTTGCTGATGTCGGATACCTATCTGATCCACATAAGGCACGATCTCAAACTGGATATGTATTTACTCGTGGAGGCACTGCAATTTCTTGGCGTTCAAAGAAACAAACTCTTGTAGCAACTTCATCAAATCACGTCGAGATTATTGCACTACATGAGGCAAGCCGTGAATGTGTATGCTAAAATCCATAACAGACCATATACAAGTCATGAGTGGTTTACCATCTGATAAGAAGCCCGTGACACTGTACGAAGATAATGCTGCATGTGTTGCTCAAATGAAAGAAGGATGCATCAAAAGCGACAGAACTAAGCATATGCCCCCTAAGTTCTTCGAATTCCCCAAGAACTTGTGAAGAACAACGATATTGATATTCGTTACATTCAATCAAGTGAAAATTCATCAGATCTTTTCACGAAGGCACTTCCTACGACAGTATTCAGAAAGCATATATATAATATTGGGATGCGCCACCCACGAAATATCTGAAGATTCAGTTGTGTCAACATGAGGGGGAGTTTACGTGACTGCACTCTTTTTTTCTTTACTATGGTTTTTATCCCACTGGGTTTTTCCTAGTAAGGTTTTTAACGAGGCAGTGTCAAAACACGTAATAAAGACATCCAAAAGGGAGAGTATTATGATTTTGTTCAAATCTGGATGTCTACAAATTAGTCAAATTTGGATGTCTAAATATTAAATTATGATTAAGACATTTGTATTATTTTAATCATTTCATTTGCCTATAAATAGGCTTGTACTCTTCATTGTAAATACACACAAATATATACAAATTCTCTCCTAATTCTCTTCTCTCTAAATTAAGGAAATTATAGAAAAATTCTCCTAATTCCCTTATCTCTAAATTAGGGAAATTATAGAAAAATCCTATTAATATAAAATTAAGAATTCATTTAGAGTAATTAAGGAGCAATCAAGGTTATTACAAAAATAATTATTTATTTTTAATTTGTTAATATTTCTTTAATTTATAATAATATATATATATATTTAAATTTTAAAGTATTGCCAGACAAATAGTGTCGGGAATTGTGCCTTCACATGGAAAACACAAGTGTTCTTTCTCCATAAAACCCAATTTTGACTTTCTAACATGGATCAACTGAGTCAACCATAGTACGCGTATCACCATCTGACTCTAAACATAAACATATCAAGATTCCTTATCTACGTGCAATGAACCAATTGTTACCCAAAAATAAAGAGTAAAACCAGAAAATATTGCTAAAGCTAATCTTTAAGAAAGCCTCTCAGGCGATGAATCTCGAAATGCACAATATCGAACCAACCAAGATATTATACTGTGGGCAAAGGCCATGTTGGTGAATTAGTATTATACTTGTGATCACTATTGATTGATCTTCTAACACCTCCTTCTTGGTAAATGGTAAGTTCCTAAATACGATTTTTATGGCTGACGTGGTTTGAAACTTGTGACCACGGATCACCTTTAAAAAGCAAGAAATTAAGAGGCGGAAGGACCTCAAATTTGATTGTGAAATCATAACAACTATTACTAGAATCAAACTTATTACTACTGCAAGAAAGAATACAAGAAATTCATGTACATAGATAGCTAAAAAGCAATGAATTCTACGTAACAAGGAAGTTTTTTCATCATCATCAAAAGTTGAAGAACCCCTCTATCCCCGAACGGATGGTGTTGGAAGAACTAGGAGAATTCATCAAATCCTGAAAGCAAAAATCGTCGATCGGCCCCAATTCATCCAACAACATTCCCTCAAAAACACCATTATCATCCTTCAAATCATCATCATCATCATCATTATCATCTTCCTCATCCGCCGCCGGCATATGGCCCTCGAACAACACTATGTGCCCGAACAACTTATCCTTGCGGGAGAAGCTAGTCCCACAAGAACACCGCCACTTGCTCTCCCCACAGTGCTTCAAATGGCTCTTCAAATCCGCCACAACAGAGAAACTCTTCTTATTGCACCGATTGCAAGAGTAAACCTTGGGGCAGTGGCTTCTCTTGAAGTGATTCTTCACACAGATGACACTTTTCAGAGGCCTAAACTTCTTATGTTGCTTGTTTCTATTACAGCCCACGTACGGGCATGAAAATCTCATCCTCCGCGGGGTCGAAACTTTCATCTCTGATGGCTTCGACAGAGCTTCCGGGGTCTTGAACTGGTTCCCATGTGCCCTCATATGCATCCGCAGATTAGCGTCGCGCTTGAATCCTTTCCCGCATATCTCACAGAAGTGGACATGCTCCGCCAGTAGCTCCACGGCGTCCAGCTCAACTATGTCGAAATCATCCAACACATCGTCCGCATGGACCTGAGCCTTGGCATCCTTAATGGGAACTGGGTTCTCCGGAACTTCCTCCTTCATTTGGTTATGAGTCGGGAAAAATTGAGTGCCGGACAATAGGGCGGCGCCATTTACGATGATCTGTCGGATGGCGGAATTGATCTCGGAAGAAATCATGTTCATCTGGGGTTGACCCAGTAGAGTGCCGGAGTTGACTGAATAAGAGAGGAGCGTATGTAGTGAGTCCATACGGGATTGGACTAGAGCGAGGTTTGCAAGAGGATCGGACGAGCTGTCCATCTGAGCGACGGCGGCGGGAAAGCCACTGTGCAGAATGGAGTGGAAAGAGAGATAGGGCTCCGTGGAGTTGTCTCGTATGGGGATGGATGGATGGGGGTTATAGTAAAATAATGACAAGGGGGAACCACACACGTGTCTAATTGGGAGATCGGACAGCCTTTGTCCCTACCACATTGGCAGTGAGTTCATATTGTATCAAACAATGTTTTGATAAAATGGTCATCGAATTACCCCATCTCATCACACCGAAAATTGTCATACATGATAAAATAAAGAGTCAATTACTTTAGAATACGGACCTAAACATAACTTAAAGCAGTAGTTTATCAGATTTTCCTTTTGTTTCAAATATTCATTTGTTTAAACACATTGCTCGAAATATTTTAAAAAATATCCGAAATAACTTGTCCTATAAAAATTGCAAAATTAAAGAAAAATATTATGCCTTTTAAAATGATTTCAAGCCAATATTTAATTATTCAGATATTTACATTATTATTCATGAATAATCTTATGAGGAAGAGAAATTTTTTAAAATATGAATCCGAACATATGTTTGAGATTATTCTTTACAGGATATATTCCTATATTTTGGAATTTGAAACAAGAAATCTAACCAAGGTTAGGGTACAAAGATACCTGAAACTGGAGTGGCTCCAACAGGTAAAACATAATTCAAAGTACTAGTTACTTAGAAATACCAAATTTCTCTAAGATCTCAGGAGATTTTAGGAAAATTCAAAGAATAATACAAAATTATGACAATCTCCTATATATTATATCACAACAAATCGAGTAGTCTTAGGAAACAAGAAGAAATTCTTGATAACTTAAATGAAATCCAAACAAAAATAAAGAATCTAGAACATTTATCCAGTTCTAGTAACAAGACTTCGGGAGGCAGGTTACCACCATCTTTTAGCACCCTTGTTACATCAAAAAGGAAAGACCAAAGTGATACAGAAACCTTTAATTTATGATGAAAAATGATCAATCTTATTAAATGTCTTAGGAAGGTAAACTACCCTGATGACAAGTAAAATGATTGGTCTCAGTGATCTATAAGATCTTACAGAATCTTTTGTAAATCTCAAGGTCATAGATTTAAAAATTAACACACCGGTAGACAAACCCATTGTTCCAAGGATTACTCCTCTTGAACCACCAAGAGCTAGTGTGCGATCATATGATGAAAACATGGGAGAAACCCATAATGATTTTCATGTTTGAGGAGAATCTCATCTAGCAGGAATGTGGTCAAGGAGGAAACAAATACCTTCCATCAAACACGGTATGGCAAAGCTGTTCTAGAACCGATACATCTATATGGGGTTATGCTTAACCTTGATGTATTAGATTTCAAGAACAGGGAAGCTCACATTGATGATTGGACATCAATTATGAGAATTGCAGCAGACAATCTGGACCTCAATAAAGACAAATTCATTAATTTATTGGAAATGAGTCTTATGCAATCAATTAAAATAGCATGGGATTGACTTCGACAGATACAAAAGAGCCCGTCATAGCCGAATAATCTCTTAGTGAGATTGTAGGAAACTGGATACCCTATTCAAAGCACAATTCATAGGGATAGATTATTTTAATAGTCAAGACACACAGAATAAAAACAGGTACACTCAAGCTCTGTACAGTCTTGAATTACATGACATCTGTTTAGTAGATGAATATATCATTTATTCACTAAATACAAGTGAAATTCAGGAGTAGAATAAAATCGCAATGCAACATTTCTTCACAAAATGCCAATTCCATATAGGGAATGTTAATAAGAGAATACGTTAACGGGAACCCAAATACCGTGCTAAGTCTATTGAGGGTCACACAAGTACTGGCTTCACGATTCCCGCACGGAAACTGAGCCCAATGTGTTGAGCATAGGAGGAGGAATTTAGGCAGTGCGACTTCCCAAAAGTCGACAAGGGTCAAATTGCAATTTCCCTAAAGTTTGGGCTAGTTTGACTATCCTTGAAACTTGAGGGGCTAAACTGCAATTTTGGACTAGGTGGTCTGAAAAATTGTTTTACGCATCATAATACTCAATTTTGGAAACTGTGTAGATCGGTCTGATCAGATCGTCGATCGGAGTTATGATGAAGCCACGGTGATAGGAATGAATCGAATGTTCATATGGACATGGGCCCGCCCCAGGCCCATTGGGTTGGTTCAATCCCATGTATCACTTTTATATACATGACTTGGTCTAGGGCTACAAAATAACAAAACTCTCATCCCCTAGACCTAGCACTAGCCGCCCCCCTCTCCACTTCCACCTCAAGGCCGTCGCTCGCCGCCTTGCGTCGCCGCCCGCCGCCCGCAGACGTCCGTTTCTTTGTGGTTGGACTTGTTCCCATCACGTCGAGGAGGAGGTTCCGTTCGTGACAAATTCGTCAGCTCTTCTAGTGCAGACTAGCGAAGGAGGCGTGATTCCAATCGTGGATCGGATTAGGAGATCTACCGCCGCCTACCGTTGAAGTTCTAGCTTCCCTGTGAATCTGGTCGGAGCCAGGCGTCTAGACGCCA
>KV014428.1:26497-37696 GCA_001598015.1 Dorcoceras hygrometricum | reverse complement strand
CTTCATGCAACGTCTGATTAATCTTTTACCTTTGCGCTACGCCTGAATCATCTTCATCAGCTGATTCAATTTCTCTTCACATCGACATATGATTCATTTACGTTTGTGCAACAGCTGATTAACATCGTCTGGACAGCATCTGAATACCTAACGACTGGTTATACACTTCACTGTAGCTAACGACTGTATATGCAAATTACTGTAGTTAGCGTCTTAATAACTGAAACACTGTATCTTGTGACTGATTATGCTTTTCACTGTAGCTTGCGACTGGATAACTGATCCACTATAGCTTGCGTCTGAATATACTGTAGCTCACTTCTGAACGTACTGTAGCTCACTGCTGAACATACTGTAGCTTGCGACTGGAAAAATTGATCCACCTGTTGTATCAACTTCTGGTCTTGACTTCTGTTTGCAACAGCTGATTGCTTGCAACTGATGAATGCTTGCAATAGCTGGTTGCATCTTCTTTTTATCGCTACGGCTGATACATCTTTTCTTCACTACTGAAACAGTGAGTATAGCTGTACTCCACGTAAGCAACTCTGACCACGTAAGCATATATGTCCACGTAAGCATATCTGATGACTTCTGTCGCAACAGCTGATTTGCCTCTTCATCGACTAAAATACTCCAGCAGTTGTTTCATCTTCAACAGCTTCATCAACAGTAACTTGCTGTGTCATCTTCAACAGCTTCGTCAACAGTAACTCTTCGCACGGTATCTGTTGACAGCAACTTCAACAAGGATCTTCTTCTTCTATCGAGAACGCTTCATCAGATATCTCCTATTCATTAATTTTATCAGATTTCTCTTATAAAACCTGCTATTATCTGCACACTACGTAGAGTTGTTAGAAACACAATAATAAGTTTTGTGTAATTCAAAACTCAATATGGATCTGTTGATACAGATCCATCACTTTGGTTTTCTCTAGGAAGAATCATCTTTGGTTCTTCTTCATCAGTCAGATCAGGCGCAAGCTGTATTAGCTCACGGAGATGTGTACCAGCGTAGCCTCTTTTGTCTACTGTGTTCGCTTTGTTTCTTCATTTGAGTAGTTAATCATCACTTGATTGCGCTTCTCTAATCTGATCATTCAATGTAGACTGGATGATAATCATAGCTAACCTCGTAGCAGACTTATGTGTCCCACCTCCACTTCTAAACTCTCGATTTCTTTAACTACATGCCTCAAAAGTGAAAGTTGAGATAATCCTACTCCTTTCTCTTCTTAACGCCTCTTCAACTACGTTAACTTTACTGGAGTGATATCTAATGATGCAATCAGAGTTTCTTACCAGCTTTAGGTATCTTCTTTGTCTCGTCTTGAGCTCTTGCTGAGTTAAGGAAATACTTGAGGTAGTACCTCAAATTCTTTAATGCGAAGGCCATTGCTTCCCGCTCTAGATTGCAAGTAGGGTAGCTCTTCTCATAATCTTCAGTTCTCTAGTAGTGTAGGCACTCATATTCTTATCTTTCATACGACAGCACTCAAACCCGTCTTTGTTTCATTCAAGAAAATAGCGTAATTCCCTCTTCCAGATGGTAGCGTTGGGACAGGGGCTTCTATCAACTCTTGCTTAAATCTATCAAAACTGGATGAACACTCTGGGGTCTATACCTACTTATCACTTTTCGTACTCAAAGAGGTTATAGGAACAACTATCTTCTTAAGTCAAAATTCACATTTACTAAACTTACTAAATAGTTGCTTAGTCCTCAAAATATGCAATATGCGTCTAAGCTGATCAGGATGTTCTTTTCTGTTCTTAGAGTAGATGTGAGGAGTAGAAAATGTTAAGTACGATTTATTAGCTAATCAGATTTGGATTAGGATTAGCTAAGAGTTTCTGATTATCGGGTTTTCAGATGACAGGATTTGGTGATTTTTCAGAATTTCAGATTGAGTGAAATCTGAATGTTCAGATCTGTCCCTCGCATGTGCGCATGAATTGCCGTGAGCAGGGAGCGAAACGCTGTATTTTGAGGTGCTAATCAGATTTGGCGCTGCAAGAGGTAGTGCGATGTCGTATCGAGTATTCAGATTTGACACTAGTAAGTGGAATCTGTTTAGTGGGTGTGAGCGTCTATTTGGTCAAGTCTGGATGAGCGTTAGCGGGATATGTTTCGAGAGCGGAACCCCTATGCTACGTTGTTTTGTTAAGTTGCGGCGACACTATTTTGATTATAAGCGCGTGTTTTGTTTAGAGAGTCAGATCCGAGATAGTGGTCAGATGTGGATGATAGCAGAGGCCATATTTGAGGGCTTTCTGTTTTAGCGATGAGATCTGGACTTGTAGGCGATTGACTTCTATTGTAGCTTGGATCTGGGGATTTAAATTAAGTGTCGATCAACACTTAGAGTATTTTTCGAACTTGATATTTCTTATCTTCATCCACGATAACCCTCGATTGGTACTGTTCATCCGAACCCTATTTCCGTCGATTGCCGTCGTTTTACGCCGCCGTTTGGAGCAAGATTTGTAGCGCTGAACTCGTATTCTATAGGGCTTTTGATTGATACCAGTTTGGAGACTAGAGTCACAGGATTTGAGGAGCGCGAAGTTTTTGCAGTGTTCGTATGTCTTCGCGATTGTTGACCAGTAGTTCTTCTGTTCTTTAGAAGCTTTGGATTTGAGCAGGTAGTGGCTTCTGATGAGTTCGTTGAGAAGTTTCTAGGGAAATAGACTTGAGTTGGTTGTTGCGCCCTGTTTTTGTAAGATCTGTTGAGGTAGAAGCTGAATTGAGGTACGAATTGAGCTAGATTTTAGCAGCTTTGTTATCAGCTTTGGGATATTCATTCGTGAATTACCTGCTGTGCTTTGTGTTGATTGTGTATGATATTTCTGTGCTCATATTTGTTCTATGAGTGAGATATATGTATGATTTTGATCATGAGTCTGCTGTGTATTCCTGCATACATAATGAGCCTGATTCCTTTGAAAGCTGAATTCCTTTGCACGTTGTGATCGGTCGACTGAGTCGTCACGTCTGAAAGGTCCAATGTTGTTTTTGATGTGGTGGCCGGCTTAGTCGTCGTGCCTGAATACCACACTGCCTTGTGATGGTTGGCTGAGTCGTCGCACCTAAAGATCACAAGATGATGATTGATGAGATCTGTGCAGCTGAGTCGTTGTGCTTTTGTCTACCGATGATTCTTGGTAGCCCTTTTCATGAATTGCATGAATGACATATTGCATTGTCTGATATGATAGATGATTTTATTGTTATATTCGTACTGAGGTTTGACCTCGTTTATTTTCCCTGTTTGGGATGCCTTTGTCTGTATTGGCTTTGGCAGGTTCTTCAAGTAACCATGCTGGACAGATTGGAGCTTCAGCTGGTCGCTCCCCTTTTTTATTTGAGTCCCAGTAGTACTGGTATATATATTGAGCCAAGGGAGGTCTTGTGCATTTATTTTATTCAGGAATCTGTAGTTGATTGACTACTTTTTTTATTGTATGTTGTATGAGTTTTGAGTTAAACTCTTAGTTTGCGTATGAATGTATTTTGAAGGATATTGGATCAGGCCAATATTCGAAATTTTTTTAGCGCATATTTTTATGATGCTTCCGCTTAACTGTGACTAATTGATATATTAGCGCACCGGGCCTGACATTATTAGTATCAGAGCTTAAACTGGGATAAGCTCGTTTCTTTTGAACACAATTGAGTCTAGGCACAGGGTTTGAGTTTTGATTTTGATTTACTCTGTGATTGTGTGATTTGATTAATTGTCTCTGTGATTTATCTGCTTGTTCTTACCTCTGAGTTTTGGTAGATACCGCCCAGGAGAGATAGGAGTAGTATTGCTAGGCAGGTAGATGGGGAGTCTAGGGCCCCGAGCAGTGATGAGGACGTTGAGCAGCAGGAGATACCTTTGCGCCGACGTGCTAGACAGACAGAGGTGGATTATGTGACCCGTCAGATTGGAGAGATGGAGCTAGTTTTGGCTAGGTTCCAGAGGATGAATCCCCCAACGTTTACTGGTGTCGAGGCTGGTCTGTTGGCTGAAGGATGGCTTGAGCACATGTAAGAGTTGTTTGATGCAGTGGAGTACTCGCAAGTGAGGAGAACTGAAGTTAGTAGTGTTGCAGTTGAGAGAGCATGCACAACGCTGGTGGAAGGGTGCTTCTCGTGTCATGAGAGAGACTGGAGTTTTGATTTCTTGGGAGAGCTTCTATGCAGCTTTTCGACAGGAGTATACCCTTGAGTCTTTCTATAAAAACCGTGAACGGGAGTTCGACAATCTGAAGCAAAGGAACTTGAGGGTGGCCGAGTACGCCAACAGTTTTCTTCGCTGTTGTCGTACGTTCCCCATGTTGCGAACCAGGAGAGGACAAAGAGGAACAATTTTTTTAGAGGGTTTGAGACCTGAGTTGTTCCGTATGGTGTTAGCTGGTTCCCCTGCGATGTATGCTGAGGCTGTGGATAGAGCAGTGGATATTGAGGAGAGTCTGATGGAGGTGCAGAATCAGGCAGCCGATAGCTGGACGTAGTTTTCAACCTGTACCAGAAGCGATGCCTTCTTTCCAATCTCCTCATGTGCCGCAACAGTCTAATCGTCAATGGTTCAAGCCTCGCCCCTGCGATGTAGGCTGAGGCTGTGGATAGAGCAGTGGATATTGAGGAGAGTCTGATGGAGGTGCAGAATCAGGCAGCCGATAGCTGGACGTAGTTTTCAACCTGTACCAGAAGCGATGCCTTCTTTCCAATCTCCTCATGTGCCGCAACAGTCTAATCGTCAATGGTTCAAGCCTCGAGGAAAATATTTTAAGAAGCGCTTGAACTTGAGTTCTTCTGGTTCAGTGAGTTCTGGTGGCAGTGGCTCTGGAAGAAGAGTGACTTGTGGACAGTGTGGAGGTCGTCATATGACTTCGCAGTGTCGTGGAGTTCAGGGCCTTTGTCATAACTGTGGGCAGCCTGGACATTTTGCTCGAGTGCGTCCGGCTGGAGGACAGTATTTGGGTGAGTCGCAGCAAGGTTCAGCTGGTGGTTATTCGTAGAGACCGCAACCTTTTGCTCAGTCCCAACAATTAGGTTTCCAACCTCGTGAACCATCTAGGTTTGGTGGACCTTCGAGACCTCAGTTTCCGGGACCGCAGCAGTCTCAGGTGAATGCCTTGACGAGAGAGCAGGCGGAGGATAGACCAGAGGGAGTGATTGCAGGTACTTGCTTTATATTTGACTTTCCTGCACGAGTTTTGTTTGATACTGGAGCATCACACTCCTTTATTTCTGAGTTGTTTGTGTATGAGTGTGGGTTGAGTTATACCCCACTGTGTGATGTTGTATATTTTTCTACTCTTGTCGGTGTGAGGTTGTTGTCCCATGATGTAGTTGTGGATTGCGTAATCAGATTTGATCATAACGTGCTGGTGACAAGTTTGATCCCTTTGGAGATTAGATACTTTGTTTGTATCTTTGGTATGGATTTTTTGTCCAGTTATAGAGCTACGATTAATTGTTTAAATGGTGTGGTGAAGTTCATACCTGAATCTGGTTAAAAGTGGGATTGTTATGGTGCAGATTCACGATCTAAGGTTCCACTGTTGTCATCCATGGAGATGTTTAGTCTGTTATCACATGAGAACTCAGGGTTCATGATTTATGCCATGGATGTAACCCCTGAACCGTGAACGGAATTTTGTGACATCCCGATTGTCCGAGAGTTCCCACATGTTTTTTCGGATGAGATTCATAGTTTTACTTCGAGAAGAGAGATTGATTTTAGCATTGAGTTGGTGCCAGGGACTGCCTCGATTTCTAGAGCTCCATATCAGTTGGCGCCAGCTGAGCTAAGGGAACTTAAGGACCAGTAGCGTGATCTTTTGCAGAAGGGTTTCATTAGGCCGAGTATGTCGCCTTGGGGAGCTCCAATCCTTTTTGTGAAGAAGAAGGATGGATCCATGAGAATGTGTGTTGACTTTCGGCAGCCGACAATGCAACAGTGAATAGTAATTGTCCACTACCAAGGATTGATGATCTGTTTGATCAACTACAGGGTCAGCAGTATAATACAAGATTGATCTGCGATCTAGTTATCATCAGTTGGACGCTGATGTGGCGAAGATGGTGTTTCGGACTAGATACAGGCATTATGGGTTCCTTGTGATGCCGTTTGGACTGACGAATGCCCCTGTTGTCTTCATGGATTTGATTAACCACGTCTTCAGTGAGTATATTGATCACTTTGTGATTATCTTCATAGACGACATTCTTGTGTACTCGAGGAGCATGAGAGAGCATAAGGAGCATTTGAGATTAGTTTGCAGACACTGAGGGACTCGCAGTTGTATTCAAAGTTCACTAAGTGTGAATTTTGGTTGGATAGGGTGATCTTTTTGGGTCATGTCTCTGCTCAGGGTATTTCGATGGATCCTAGTAAGGTTAAGGTAGTTCTTTACTGGGATCGACCTAGGAATGTTTCTGAGATCCATAGATTCTTCGGTTTAGCTGGCTATTATAGGAGTTTCATCGAGGGATTTTCTTCAATAGATAGGTCGATGACACAGTTGACCCGGAAAGATAGGAGATTTATCTGGACAGATGAGTGTGAGTCTAGTTTTCTTTTGATCAATGAGGTAGATTGGTGGTTCCGAATTTGATTGATTTGAAGGAAGCCATCTTGAATGATGCTCATTGTAGTCGATACAGTGTGCATACATGTGAGAAAATATGTATCATGCCCTGAAGTCTCATTTTTGGTGGAAAGGCATGAGGAATGACATCTCTGGATTTATAGCTCGATGTTTGAATTGCCAACAGGTCAAGGCTGAGAGGATGAGACCTGGTGAATTTGATTGATTTGAAGGAAGCCATCTTGAGTGAAGCTCATTGTAGTCGATACAGTGTGCATCCGGGCGAGAGAAAGATGTATCATGCTTTGAAGTCTCACTATTGGTGGGAATGCATGAGGAATGACATCTCTGGATTTATAGCTCGATGTTTGAATTGCCAACAGGTCAAGGCTGAGAGGATGAGACCTGGTGGATTACTACAGATTCTATAAGTGCCTCAGTGGAACTGAGAGCACATCGCCATGTATTTTGTGACTCATTTGCCTCGATCGAGTAGGTGATGTGATGTTGTTTGGGTTATTGTTGATAGACTTTCGAAGTCAGCCCATTTCATTCCCTATGATGTGAGGTGTTCGATGAAGAAGATGGCGAGACTGGACATTGACCATGTAGTGAGGTTGCATGGAGTGTCGGTTTCGACAGTGTCTGATAGATATCCAATGTTTACTTCCCGATTTTGGAAGAGCTTGCATGCAGCGATGGGTTCGAGATTGGCTATGAGTACAGTCTACCACCCACAGACAGATGGCCAATCTGAGAGGACCATTCAGATTTTAGAGGATATGCTGCGAGCAGTTGTTTTGGATTTCAGTGGAGGCTGGCAGGATTCGTTGTACTTAGTTGAGTTTTCTTATAACAACAGCTACCAGGTGACTATTGGGATGGCACCTTTTGAAGCGTTGTATGGTCGTAAGTGTAGATCACTGATCTTCTGGGAAGAGATTGGTGAGAAGCAGTTGTCTACTCCTGAGTTTGTGCAGCACATGAAGGATCAGATTGAGTTGATTCGGAGCAGGATGAAAGCTGCTCAAGATCGACATGCTAGCTATGCTAACAAGAGACACAGACCTTTAGAGTTTGAGGTTGGAGATCGAGTGTTTCTCAAAGTTTCTCCTTTCAAGAGCGTGATGAGATTCAGATTGAAGGGTAAATTGACACCTAGATTCGTTGGTCCCTTTGAGATTGTTGAGAGGATCAGATATTTGATTATGGATTGAGGCTTCCTTATGAGTTAGCAGCGATGCATGATGTGTTTCATGTGGCAATGTTGAGGAAATATGAGCCAGATCCGTCCCATGTGCTGAGGACTGATGAAATAGAGCTGGATTCTACCTTGAGCTATGTTGAGTATTGTAACTCCCCAAAATCCATAGGACCACATATATTAATCTTATTTATTTCAAGGGTCAAAATTCCAATTTAAATGTTAGCATAAGTTATTTTATTAAAGTTGATTTTACTAATTTCAGAAATGAGGTACAACGCAGCAATTTCTAGCAGATGTCACTCCAAGCGCAATACACGAGCAGATTTTATAAATCAGTTGAAAATAATTTAAACAGAACAAAATGGTTTCTTTTAAAAAGTATTTGGAAGATTTGCAAACTAAAATATTTATAGGGAAATTTTACTAAAATTCATAACTTTAGGTAAGGTGTGTCATGCTAGATGATTACACCTCACCAGCAACTAATCCCTCCCATACAAATACTTGTTTTGAAGGAAAGGTTTATTTTCACTTACAAAGAAAACTCTTTTGTTTTCTCTCAAATATTTCCAAAGAAGCTCGTTGTGATTGCTTGAGGAGGTGGAACTCTGCAAGAATTAAATGCCGTTGTAAAGCTTAGTTCAAAGGCAAGTAAATGTTGCTCCTTTGCTACACCATTTGAAGCATATATTGATTTTTCTTTATTTTATGGATCTTCTTGCCTGTATGTTTAAAGTTACGTTTAAGTTTATGTTTAAGAAGATTTACGAATGATCAAGAAAAGAAAGATTGGGTTCAAAGTTAGGTTTTCTGCTTCCAAAGTTTTCCATAACGTTTTAAGAAAGATTGAGGATGTTTAAAAGTACTGAGGAGTTCATATTTGAGTCACGTATGTTCCTGAATGTTCTTCTTTCTGGTGAATGGTAACATCTGAACTTGACTCTATGTACTAGTCGAATCAGAAACTAAGTATGGTTTGATAGGCAGAACTGATATCGTAGATATCGTTCGTGATGTTGCAGCACCAAGTTCTTATTCAGACTTTGTTTCCTATATTAGCGACTAAATTCCATATTTAAATCATAAGTTTTCATTTCAGATTTGTGTTTTCGCTACACATCTGAGTTTGGTCAGATTTCACATTATTTATCACTTCACTGCTATGTCAATTACGATTATTCATTGACATCTGAGTTGACCAACCTAGTTGCGTTGACATCTGAGTTGACCAACGACATCTGTTTCTTTTCCAAAACACTATATTCCGTGGTTACATCTGTTTTCCGCTATCACTACAGTTCCCTAGTCAAATCTGTTTCATTGTTAGCGATTCAGATAGTTACTGTAGCGAAAGGGGTGATGCGTTGTCGTTTCGCTGTGGTAACGCTTGGTGATATCTGTTAACAGCGAGTTCCTGTAGCGGGAGCAAAACACCGTCGTTTTGGTTTAGCGTTAGCGATCGTTGTTTTGGGCGTTAGTTCATCAGATATGATGACGTAGGTTACGCGACGTCGTATTTTCTTTGAATGGATCTGTTGTAGCGTAGCGCTTTGATCAGATTTGCTGACGTGTGCGAAGTGTTGTCATTTTGATTAGTGCTCGTTGTGTTGCGTTGCGGTTGCTGTTGTGAGCTCCGCACTGTTGAAGAATCTGTTACCAGCTTTTGGTCGCTTCGCAAGAGATATCTGTTGTCAGCTAGTGGAACGCTGCGGGGTCGTTTTGTTTAGTTGGAACGGTGTCGTTTTGGGTGTTCTTTTGTGAATGCAACGGTTGATGGTTGCTGTTGGCTTCGTTGAGAGAAAAGCTGGTATCTGTTGTGAGAAACCACTGGTGTCTGTCGAGAGATATCTTCTGTTTCGATGTTTGTTGATTTTGTGAACAGCAGCTGTTGGTTGCGGGAGATATTTATATGCGTGTTGATCGACACTTAGAAATATTTTCAACCCGATATTTCTTATCCTCTTCTCTGTTGGAACCCTTGACCGACACTGTTCATTCGAACATTTCTCTGTTAGATTTCCATCGTTTCCAGCCTTTGTTTTAGACGATTTTGGTGAAGCTGAATTCCCCTTGCTTAGCTCTTTTGATTGCTACCCATTTGAGGCCCTGAATCGACATTGGAGGAGAAGTGCAAAGCTGCTGCGTCTTCGTGCCGTGAATCCTGTTGCTGCTTCTGTTGGTTTAAGCTTCTGGATAAGCATCTCTTGTAGTTTTGAGCTCTGTCCTTGTAGTAATACCTACGTAGATGCTTAGAACTTGAGTTGAGTTCTGGCCGTAGGTGTTAGAGTGTACAGGTTCAGATTTGTGCATGAATTGAGCTGATTTGCGAGGCTTTGTAACATATTTCAGCTCCTTGAAGTCTTCTGCCGTGAATTTCGAATCAGGAGAAATCTGTTTTCTCATACCGTGGGTTCTACCGTGCCTTGTGCGAATTTGTTGAGGTAGATTGTGAAGTTTGATGTACGAATTGAGAAGTTCTTAACAGCTTTGAGCATGGCTATAATTCGGGTTATGAATTGCTGTTATGTGTTTACGTGAGGCAAGCATGATGAATTAATTGATTATATGTCTTGTTTAATGTACTGTGAATTGTATGCATTTGAATTGAATAGCATGCGTTTTGAATTGAATATTGATTGACAATTCATGCATACATCTTGAGCCACATTTGATTTATTGATGACCTGAGATAGAGCCACGTTGTGACCGGTCGACAGATGTGTCGTGCCAGAAAGGTCCAACGCTATCATCGGAGTGGTGGACCGACTGTCTGGTTGTGTCAGAATACCACCGTGCTGTAATGGGTTATTTTGAGTGGCCAGACCATAATATCACGGACCGATGATTCCCCCCGGTCGATGCACCGGTTTGGGTTAGAGGCTCGCCTGAGTTGATTTTCCAGATTGATCACTGGCCTAGATGACCGATTCCTTTGACAGCCTCATGCATTTCATAACTTAATTTTTAGCATGTTGCATGATTAGCTGTTTTAGATGGCTCTTCGTACTGAGGCTTGACCTCGTAGTTGTTTTCCTGCTTTTGTGTTGTTTGGGTCTGTGTTACCCATTTGCAGGATCTTCAGGTAACCAAGCTGGACAGAGTGGAGGTTCAGCTGGTCGATCCCCATTTCCTTGAGTCCCAGTTTATTTTATTATGTATCGAACCCGGGGGATGCCCCGTGTCATATGTATTTTTGGTATCTGTATTTGAATTGAGTTTTGTTGTTACCTGATTTGATTGATCTTGAGTTAACTCTTATTTTGATTATGAATATTTTGAATGTATGTTTTGAGTTCAGGACCATTTTAAGCTCAAAAATACGCTTTCGTGATTATGTGCTTAATTGTGCTATTATCTTTGAGTAATTAGCACGGGGCCTGATATTTTTGGTATCAGAGCTTAAA